>JAKVIS010002062.1:0-26000 GCA_033119425.1 Bufotes viridis
CACTATTATACTTTGCCAGCCAGTGCTGGGACACCAGATTCAGGGTATTGCTATTTTGGCAATTGAATTTCACCCCAGAACAAAATATATCCTGTTACGGACAGATTTAAACTAGGCCTGCAACTGTTGGAACACCAGATTCAGGGTATTGCTATTTTGGCAATTGAATTTCACCCCAGAACAAAATATATGTTTTGGCGGACACTATTATACTTTGCCAGCCATTGCTGGGACACCAGATTCAGGGTATTGCTATTTTGGCAATTGAATTTCACCCCAGAACAAAATATTCCCTGTTACGGACAGATTTAAACAAGGCCTGCAACTGCTGGAACACCAGATTAAGGGTATTGCTATTTTGGCAATTGAATTTCACCCCAGAACAAAATATATGTTTTGGCGGACACTATTATACTTTGCCAGCCAGTGCTGGGACACCAGATTCAGGGTATTGCTATTTTGGCAATTGAATTTTACCCCAGAACAAAATATATGTTTTGGCGGACACTATTATACTTTGCCAGCCAGTGCTGGGACACCAGATTCAGGGTATTGCTATTTTGGCAATTGAATTTCACCCCAGAACAAAATATATGTTTTGGCGGACACTATTATACTTTGCCAGCCAGTGCTGGGACACCAGATTCAGGGTATTGCTATTTTGGCAATTGAATTTCACCCCAGAACAAAATATATGTTTTGACGGACACTATTATACTTTGCCAGCCAGTGCTGGGACACCAGATTCAGGGTATTGCTATTTTGGCAAGTGAATTTTACCCCAGAACAAAATATATGTTTTGGCGGACACTATTATAGTTTGCCAGCCAGTGCTGGGACACCAGATTCAGGGTATTGCTATTTTGGCAATTGAATTTAACACCAGAACAAAATATATGCCTGTTACGGACAGATTTAAACTAGGCCTGCAACTGCTGGAACACCAGATTCAGGGTACTGCTATTTTGGCAATTGAATTTCAACCCAGAACAAAATATATGTTTTGACTGACACTATTATACTGTGCCAGCCAGTGCTGGGACACCAGATTCAGGGTATTGCTATTTTGGCAAGTGAATTTTACCCCAGAACAAAATATATGTTTTGGCGGACACTATTATACTTTGCCAGCCAGTGCTGGGACACCAGATTCAGGGTATTGCTATTTTGGCAATTGAATTTCACCCCAGAACAAAATATACCCTGTTACGGACAGATTTAAACAAGGCCTGCAACTGCTGGAACACCAGATTCAGGGTATTGCTATTTTGGCAATTGAATTTCACCCCAGAACAAAATATATGTTTTAGCGGACACTATTATACTTTGCCAGCCACTGCTGGGACACCAGATTCAGGGTATTGCTATTTTGGCAATTGAATTTCACCCCAGAACAAAATATATGTTTTGGCGGACACTATTATACTTTGCCAGCCAGTGCTGGGACACCAGATTCAGGGTATTGCTATTTTGGCAATTGAATTTTACCCCAGAACAAAATATATGTTTTGGCGGACACTATTATACTTTGCCAGCCAGTGCTGGGACACCAGATTCAGGGTATTGCTATTTTGGCAATTGAATTTCACCCCAGAACAAAATATATGTCTGTTAGCGGACACTATTTATACTATGCCAGCCACTGCTGGAACACCAGATTCAGGGTATTGCTATTTTGGCAATTGAATTTCACCCCAGAACAAAATATATGTTTTGACGGACACTATTATACTTTGCCAGCCAGTGCTGGGACACCAGATTCAGGGTATTGCTATTTTGGCAAGTGAATTTTACCCCAGAACAAAATATATGTTTTGGCGGACACTATTATACTTTGCCAGCCAGTGCTGGGACACCAGATTCAGGGTATTGCTATTTTGGCAATTGAATTTCACCCCAGAACAAAATATATCCTGTTACGGACAGATTTAAACTAGGCCTGCAACTGCTGGAACACCAGATTCAGGGTATTGCTATTTTGGCAATTGAATTTCACCCCAGAACAAAATATATGTTTTGGCGGACACTATTATACTTTGCCAGCCATTGCTGGGACACCAGATTCAGGGTATTGCTATTTTGGCAATTGAATTTCACCCCAGAACAAAATATATCCCTGTTACGGACAGATTTAAACAAGGCCTGCAACTGCTGGAACACCAGATTCAGGGTATTGCTATTTTGGCAATTGAATTTCACCCCAGAACAAAATATATGTTTTGGCGGACACTATTATACTTTGCCAGCCAGTGCTGGGACACCAGATTCAGGGTATTGCTATTTTGGCAATTGAATTTCACCCCAGAACAAAATATATGTTTTGACGGACACTATTATACTTTGCCAGCCAGTGCTGGGACACCAGATTCAGGGTATTGCTATTTTGGCAATTGAATTTCACCCCAGAACAAAATATATGTTTTGACGGACACTATTATACTTTGCCAGCCAGTGCTGGGACACCAGATTCAGGGTATTGCTATTTTGGCAATTGAATTTCACCCCAGAACAAAATATATGTTTTGGCGGACACTATTATACTTTGCCAGCCATTGCTGGGACACCAGATTCAGGGTATTGCTATTTTGGCAATTGAATTTCACCCCAGAACAAAATATACCCTGTTACGGACAGATTTAAACAAGGCCTGCAACTGCTGGAACACCAGATTAAGGGTATTGCTATTTTGGCAATTGAATTTCACCCCAGAACAAAATATACCCTGTTACGGACAGATTCAAACTAGGCCTGCAACTGTTGGAACACCAGATTCAGGGTATTGCTATTTTGGCAATTGAATTTCACCCCAGAACAAAATATATGTTTTAGCGGACACTATTATACTTTGCCTGCCAGTGCTGGGACACCAGATTCAGGGTATTGCTATTTTGGCAATTGAATTTTACCCCAGAACAAAATATATGTTTTGGCGGACACTATTATACTTTGCTAGCCAGTGCTGGGACACCAGATTCAGGGTATTGCTATTTTGGCAATTGAATTTCACCCCAGAACAAAATATATGTTTTGGCGGACACTATTATACTTTGCCAGCCATTGCTGGGACACCAGATTCTGGGTATTGCTATTTTGGCAATTGAATTTCACCCCAGAACAAAATATTCCCTGTTCCGGACTAATTTAAACAAGGCCTGCAACTGCTGGAACACCAGATTAAGGGTATTGCTATTTTGGCAATTGAATTTCACCCCAGAAGAAAATATATGTTTTGGCTGACACTATTATACTTTGCCAGCCATTGCTGGGACACCAGATTCAGGGTATTGCTATTTTGGCAATTGAATTTCACCCCAGAACAAAATATATCCCTGTTACGGACAGATTTAAACAAGGCCTGCAACTGCTGGAACACCAGATTAAGGGTTTTGCTATTTTGGCAATTGAATTTCACCCCAGAACAAAATATATGTTTTGGCGGACACTATTATACTTTGCCAGCCAGTGCTGGGACACCAGATTCAGGGTATTGCTATTTTGGCAATTGAATTTCACCCCAGAACAAAATATATGTTTTGGCGGACACTATTATACTTTGCCAGCCAGTGCTGGGACACCAGATTCAGGGTATTGCTATTTTGGCAATTGAATTTCACCCCAGAACAAAATATATGTTTTGGCGGACACTATTATACTTTGCCAGCCAGTGCTGGGACACCAGATTCAGGGTATTGCTATTTTGGCAATTGAATTTCACCCCAGAACAAAATATATGTTTTGACGGACACTATTATACTTTGCCAGCCAGTGCTGGGACACCAGATTCAGGGTATTGCTATTTTGGCAATTGAATTTCACCCCAGAACAAAATATATGTTTTGGCGGACACTATTATACTTTGCCAGCCAGTGCTGGGACACCAGATTCAGGGTATTGCTATTTTGGCAATTGAATTTCACCCCAGAACAAAATATATGTTTTGACGGACACTATTATACTTTGCCAGCCAGTGCTGGGACACCAGATTCAGGGTATTGCTATTTTGGCAATTGAATTTCACCCCAGAACAAAATATATGTTTTGGCGGACACTATTATACTTTGCCAGCCAGTGCTGGGACACCAGATTCAGGGTATTGCTATTTTGGCAATTGAATTTCACCCCAGAACAAAATATATGTTTTGACGGACACTATTATACTTTGCCAGCCAGTGCTGGGACACCAGATTCAGGGTATTGCTATTTTGGCAATTGAATTTCACCCCAGAACAAAATATATGTTTTGGCGGACACTATTATACTTTGCCAGCCATTGCTGGGACACCAGATTCTGGGTATTGCTATTTTGGCAATTGAATTTCACCCCAGAACAAAATATACCCTGTTACGGACAGATTTAAACAAGGCCTGCAACTGCTGGAACACCAGATTCAGGGTATTGCTATTTTGGCAATTGAATTTCACCCCAGAACAAAATATATGTTTTGGCGGACACTATTATACTTTGCCAGCCAGTGCTGGGACACCAGATTCAGGGTATTGCTATTTTGGCAATTGAATTTCACCCCAGAACAAAATATATGTTTTGGCGGACACTATTATACTTTGCCAGCCAGTGCTGGGACACCAGATTCAGGGTATTGCTATTTTGGCAATTGAATTTCACCCCAGAACAAAATATATGTTTTGACGGACACTATTATACTTTGCCAGCCAGTGCTGGGACACCAGATTCAGGGTATTGCTATTTTGGCAATTGAATTTTACCCCAGAACAAAATATATGTTTTGGCGGACACTATTATACTTTGCCAGCCAGTGCTGGGACACCAGATTCAGGGTATTGCTATTTTGGCAATTGAATTTCACCCCAGAACAAAATATACCCTGTTACGGACAGATTTAAACTAGGCCTGCAACTGCTGGAACACCAGATTCAGGGTACTGCTCTTTTGGCCATTTAATTTCAACCCAGAACAAAATATATGTTTTGACTGACACTATTATACTGTGCCAGCCAGTGCTGGGACACCAGATTCAGGTTATTGCTATTTTGGCAAGTGAATTTTACCCCAGAACAAAATATATGTTTTGGCGGACACTATTATACTTTGCCAGCCAGTGCTGGGACACCAGATTCAGGGTATTGCTATTTTGGCAATTGAATTTCACCCCAGAATAAAATATACCCTGTTACGGACAGATTTAGACTAGGCCTGCAACTGTTGGAACACCAGATTCAGGGTATTGCTATTTTGGCAATTGAATTTCACCCCAGAAGAAAATAAATGTTTTGGCTGACACTATTATCCTTTGCCAGCCATTGCTGGGACACCAGATTCTGGGTATTGCTATTTTGGCAATTGAATTTCACCCCAGAACAAAATATTCCCTGTTACGGACAGATTTAAACAAGGCCTGCAACTGCTGGGACACCAGATTCAGGGTATTGCTATTTTGGCAATTGAATTTCACCCCAGAACAAAATATATGTTTTGGCGGACACTATTATACTTTGCCAGCCAGTGCTGGGACACCAGATTCAGGATATTGCTATTTTGGCAATTGAATTTCACCCCAGAACAAAATATATGTTTTGACGGACACTATTATACTTTGCCAGCCAGTGCTGGGACACCAGATTCAGGGTATTGCTATTTTAGCAAGTGAATTTTACCCCCGAACAAAATATATGTTTTGACGGACACTATTATACTTTGCCAGCCAGTGCTGGGACACCAGATTCAGGGTATTGCTATTTTGGCAAGTGAATTTTACCCCAGAACAAAATATATGTTTTGGCGGACACTATTATACTTTGCCAGCCATTGCTGGGACACCAGATTCTGGGTATTGCTATTTTGGCAATTGAATTTCACCCCAGAACAAAATATACCCTTTTTCGGACAGATTTAAACAAGGCCTGCAACTGCTGGAACACCAAATTAAGGATATTGCTATTTGGGCAATTGAATTTCACCCCAGACCAAAATATACACTGTTACGGACAGATTCAAACTAGGCCTGCAACTGTTGGAACACCAGATTCAGGGTATTGCTATTTTGGCAATTGAATTTCACCCCAGAACAAAATATATGTTTTAGCGGACACTATTATACTTTGCCTGCCAGTGCTGGGACACCAGATTCAGGGTATTGCTATTTTGGCAATTGAATTTCACCCCAGAACAAAATATATGTTTTGGCGGACACTATTATACTTTGCCAGCCAGTGCTGGGACACCAGATTCAGGGTATTGCTATTTTGGCAATTGAATTTCACCCCAGAACAAAATATATGTTTTGGCGGACACTATTATACTTTGCCAGCCATTGCTGGGACACCAGATTCTGGGTATTGCTATTTTGGCAATTGAATTTCACCCCAGAACAAAATATTCCCTGTTACGGACAGATTTAAACAAGGCCTGCAACTGTTGGAACACCAGATTAAGGGTATTGCTATTTTGGCAATTGAATTTCACCCCAGAAGAAAATATATGTTTTGGCTGACACTATTATACTTTGCCAGTCATTGCTGGGACACCAGATTAAGGGTATTGCTATTTTGGCAATTGAATTATACCCCAGAACAAAATATTCCCTGTTATGGACAGATTTAAACAAGGCCTGCAACTGCTGGAACACCAGATTAAGGGTATTGCTATTTTGGCAATTGAAATTCAACCCAGAACAAAATATAAGTTTTGGCGGACACTATTATACTTTGCCAGCCAGTGCTGGGACACCAGATTCAGGGTGTTGCTATTTTGCAATTGAATTTCACCCCATAACAAAATATATGTTTTTGGGGACACTATTATACTTTGCAAGCAAGTGCTGGGACACCAGTTTCAGGGTATTGCTATTTTGGCAAGTGAATTTTACCCCAGAACAAAATATATGTTTTGACGGACACTATTATACTTTGCCAGCCAGTGCTGGGACACCAGATTCAGGGTTTTGCTATTTTGGCAAGTGAATTTTACCCCAGAACAAAATATATGTTTTCGGCGGACACTATTATAGTTTGCCAGCCAGTGCTGGGACACCAGATTCAGGGAATTGCTATTTTGGCAATGAAATTTAACACCAGAACAAAATATAGCCTGTTACAGACAGATTTAAACTAGGCCTGCAACTTCTGGAACACCAGATTCAGGATACTGCTATTTTGGCCATTTAATTTCAACCCAGAACAAAATATATGTTTTGACTGATACTATTATACTGTGCCAGCCAGTGCTGGGATACCAGATTCAGGTTATTGCTATTTTGGCAAGTGAATTTTACCCCTGAACAAAATATATGTTTTGGCGGTCACTATTATAATTTGCCAGCCAGTGCTGGGACACTATATTCAGGGTATTGCTAATTTGGCAATTGAATTTAACCCCAGAACAAAATATACCCTGTTACGGACAGATTTAAACTAGGCCTGCAACTGTTGGAACACCAGATTCAGGGTATTGCTATTTTGGCAATTGAATTTCACCCCAGAAGAAAATATATGTTTTGGCTGACACTATTATACTTTGCCAGCCATTGCTGGGACACCAGATTCTGGGTATTGCTATTTTGGCAATTGAATTTCACCCCAGAACAAAATATACCCTGTTACGGACAGATTTAAACAAGGCCTGAAACTGCTGGAACACCAGATTAAGGATATTGCTATTTGGGCAATTGAATTTCACCCCAGAACAAAATATACCCTGTTACGGACAGATTCAAACTAGGCCTGCAACTGTTGGAACACCAGATTCAGGGTATTGCTATTTTGGCAATTGAATTTCACCCCAGAACAAAATATATGTTTTGGCGGACACTATTATACTTTGCCAGCCAGTGCTGGGACACCAGATTAAGGGTATTGCTATTTTGGCAATTGAATTTTACCCCAGAACAAAATATATGTTTTGGCGGACACTATTATACTTTGCTAGCCTGTGCTGGGACACCAGATTCAGGGTATTGCTATTTTGGCAATTGAATTTCACCCCAGAACAAAATATATGTTTTGGCGGACACTATTATACTTTGCCAGCCATTGCTGGGACACCAGATTCTGGGTATTGCTATTTTGGCAATTGAATTTCACCCCAGAACAAAATATTCCCTGCTACGGACAGATTTAAACAAGGCCTGCAACTGCTGGAACACCAGATTTAGGGTATTGCTATTTTGGCAATTGAATTTCACCCCAGAACAAAATATAAGTTTTGGCGGACACTATTATACTTTGCCAGCCATTGCTGGGACACCAGATTCAGGGTATTGCTATTTTGGCAATTGAATTTCACCCCAGAACAAAATATTCCCTGTTACGGACAGATTTAAACAATGCCTGCAACTGTTGGAACACCAGATTCAGGGTATTGCTATTTTGGCAATTGAATTTCACCCCAGAAGAAAATATATGTTTTGGCTGACACTAATTATACTTTGCCAGCCATTGCTGGGACACCAGATTAAGGGTATTGCTATTTTGGCAATTGAATTTCACCCCAGAACAAAATATTCCCTGTTACGGACAGATTTAAACAAGGCCTGCAACTGCTGGAACACCAGATTAAGGGTATTTCTATTTTAGCAATTGAATTTTACCCCAGAACAAAATATATGTTTTGGCGGACACTATTATACTTTGCCAGCCAGTGCTGGGACACCAGATTCAGGGTGTTGCTATTTTGCAATTGAATTTCACCCCAGAACAAAATATATGTTTTTGCGGACACTATTATACTTTGCAGGCAAGTGCTGGGACACCAGATTCAGGGTATTGCTATTTTGGCAATCGAATTTTACCCCAGAACAAAATATATGTTTTGGCGGTCACAATTATAGTTTGCCAGCCAGTGCTGGGACACCAGATTCAGGGTATTGCTATTTTGGCAATTGAATTTCACCCCAGAACAAAATATACCCTGTTACGGACAGATTCAAACTAGGCCTGCAACTGTTGGAACACCAGATTCAGGGTATTGCTATTTTGGCAATTGAATTTCACCCCAGAACAAAATATATGTTTTGGCGGACACTATTATACTTTGCCAGCCAGTGCTGGGACACCAGATTCAGGGTATTGCTATTTTGGCAAGTGAATTTTACCCCCGAACAAAATATATGTTTTGGCCGACACTATTATACTTTGCCAGCCAGTGCTTGGACACCAGATTCAGGGTATTGCTATTTTGGCAAGTGAATTTTACCCCAGAACAAAATATATGTTTTGGCGGACACTATTATACTTTGCCAGCCAGTGCTGGGACACCAGATTCCGTGTATTGCTATTTTGGCAATTGAATTTTACCCCAGAACAAAATATATGTTTTGGCGGACACTATTATACTTTGCCAGCCATTGCTGGGACACCAGATTAAGGGTATTGCTATTTTGGCAATTGAATTTCACCCCAGAAGAAAATATATGTTTTGGCTGACACTATTATACTTTGCCAGCCATTGCTGGGACACCAGATTCTGGGTATTGCTATTTTGGCAATTGAATTTCACCCCAGAACAATATATTCCCTGTTACGGACAGATTTAAACAAGGCCTGCAACTGCTGGAACACCAGATTAATGGTAATGCTATTTTGGCAATTGAATTTACCCCAGAACAAAATATATGTTTTGGCGCACACTATTATACTTTGCCAGCCAGTGCTGGAACACCAGATTAAGGGTATTGCTATTTTGGCAATTGAATTTTACCCCAGAACAAAATATATGTTTTGGCGGACACTATTATACTTTGCCAGCCAATGCTGGGACACCAGATTCAGGGTATTGCTATTTTGGCAATTGAATTTTACCCCAGAACAAAATATATGTTTTGGCGGACACTATTATACTTTGCCAGCCATTGCTGGGACACCAGATTCAGGGTATTGCTATTTTGGCAATTGAATTTCACCCCAGAACAAAATATATGTTTTGGCGGACACTATTATACTTTGCCAGCCAGTGCTGGGACACCAGATTCAGGGTATTGCTATTTTGGCAATTGAATTTCACCCCAGAACAAAATATATCCTGTTACGGACAGATTTAAACTAGGCCTGCAACTGCTGGAACACCAGATTCAGGGTATTGCTATTTTGGCAATTGAATTTCACCCCAGAACAAAATATATGTTTTGACGGACACTATTATACTTTGCCAGCCAGTGCTGGGACACCAGATTCAGGGTATTGCTATTTTGGCAAGTGAATTTTACCCCAGAACAAAATATATGTTTTGGCGGACACTATTATACTTTGCCAGCCAGTGCTGGGACACCAGATTCAGGGTATTGCTATTTTGGCAATTGAATTTCACCCCAGAACAAAATATACCCTGTTACGGACACGATTTAAACTAGGCCTGCAACTGTTGGAACACCAGATTCAGGGTATTGCTATTTTGGCAATTGAATTTCACCCCAGAACAAAATATATGTTTTGGCTGACACTATTATACTTTGCCAGCCATTGCTGGGACACCAGATTCTGGGTATTGCTATTTTGGCAATTGAATTTCACCCCAGAACAAAATATATCCCTGTTACGGACAGATTTAAACAAGGCCTGCAACTGCTGGAACACCAGATTCAGGGTATTGCTATTTTGGCAATTGAATTTCACCCCAGAACAAAATATATGTTTTGGCGGACACTATTATACTTTGCCAGCCAGTGCTGGGACACCAGATTCAGGGTATTGCTATTTTGGCAATTGAATTTCACCCCAGAACAAAATATATGTTTTGGCGGACACTATTATACTTTGCCAGCCAGTGCTGGGACACCAGATTCAGGGTATTGCTATTTTGGCAATTGAATTTCACCCCAGAACAAAATATATGTTTTGGCGGACACTATTATACTTTGCCAGCCAGTGCTGGGACACCAGATTCAGGGTATTGCTATTTTGGCAAGTGAATTTTACCCCAGAACAAAATATATGTTTTGGCGGACACTATTATACTTTGCCAGCCAGTGCTGGGACACCAGATTCAGGGTATTGCTATTTTGGCAATTGAATTTCACCCCAGAACAAAATATATCCTGTTACGGACAGATTTAAACTAGGCCTGCAACTGCTGGAACACCAGATTCAGGGTATTGCTATTTTGGCAATTGAATTTCACCCCAGAACAAAATATATGTTTTGACGGACACTATTATACTTTGCCAGCCAGTGCTGGGACACCAGATTCAGGGTATTGCTATTTTGGCAATTGAATTTTACCCCAGAACAAAATATATGTTTTGGCGGACACTATTATACTTTGCCAGCCAGTGCTGGGACACCAGATTCAGGGTATTGCTATTTTGGCAATTGAATTTCACCCCAGAACAAAATATACCCTGTTACGGACACGATTTAAACTAGGCCTGCAACTGCTGGAACACCAGATTCAGGGTATTGCTATTTTGGCAATTGAATTTCACCCCAGAACAAAATATATGTTTTGGCTGACACTATTATACTTTGCCAGCCATTGCTGGGACACCAGATTCTGGGTATTGCTATTTTGGCAATTGAATTTCACCCCAGAACAAAATATACCCTGTTACGGACAGATTTAAACAAGGCCTGCAACTGCTGGAACACCAGATTAAGGATATTGCTATTTTGGCAATTGAATTTCACCCCAGAACAAAATATACGTTGTTACGGACACGATTCATACTATGCCTGCCACTGCTGGGACACCAGATTCAGGGTATTGCTATTTTGGCAATTGAATTTCACCCCAGAACAAAATATATGTTTTGGCGGACACTATTATACTTTGCCAGCCAGTGCTGGGACACCAGATTCAGGGTATTGCTATTTTGGCAATTGAATTTCACCCCAGAACAAAATATATGTTTTGGCGGACACTATTATACTTTGCCAGCCAGTGCTGGGACACCAGATTCAGGGTATTGCTATTTTGGCAATTGAATTTCACCCCAGAACAAAATATATGTTTTGGCGGACACTATTATACTTTGCCAGCCATTGCTGGGACACCAGATTCAGGGTATTGCTATTTTGGCAATTGAATTTCACCCCAGAACAAAATATATCCCTGTTACGGACAGATTTAAACAAGGCCTGCAACTGCTGGAACACCAGATTCAGGGTATTGCTATTTTGGCAATTGAATTTCACCCCAGAACAAAATATATGTTTTGGCGGACACTATTATACTTTGCCAGCCAGTGCTGGGACACCAGATTCAGGGTATTGCTATTTTGGCAATTGAATTTCACCCCAGAACAAAATATATGCTTGTTACGGACAGCTATTAAACTATGCCAGCAACTGCTGGGACACCAGATTCAGGGTATTGCTATTTTGGCAATTGAATTTCACCCCAGAACAAAATATATGTTTTGGCGGACACTATTATACTTTGCCAGCCATTGCTGGGACACCAGATTCAGGGTATTGCTATTTTGGCAATTGAATTTCACCCCAGAACAAAATATATCCTGTTACGGACAGATTTAAACTAGGCCTGCAACTGCTGGAACACCAGATTCAGGGTATTGCTATTTTGGCAATTGAATTTCACCCCAGAACAAAATATATGTTTTGGCGGACACTATTATACTTTGCCAGCCAGTGCTGGGACACCAGATTCAGGGTATTGCTATTTTGGCAATTGAATTTCACCCCAGAACAAAATATATGTTTTGGCGGACACTATTATACTTTGCCAGCCAGTGCTGGGACACCAGATTCAGGGTATTGCTATTTTGGCAATTGAATTTCACCCCAGAACAAAATATATGTTTTGGCGGACACTATTATACTTTGCCAGCCAGTGCTGGGACACCAGATTCAGGGTATTGCTATTTTGGCAATTGAATTTCACCCCAGAACAAAATATATGCTGTTGACGGACACTATTATACTTTGCCAGCCACTGCTGGGACACCAGATTCAGGGTATTGCTATTTTGGCAATTGAATTTCACCCCAGAACAAAATATATGTTTTGGCGGACACTATTATACTTTGCCAGCCAGTGCTGGGACACCAGATTCAGGGTATTGCTATTTTGGCAAGTGAATTTTACCCCAGAACAAAATATATGTTTTGGCGGACACTATTATACTTTGCCAGCCAGTGCTGGGACACCAGATTCAGGGTATTGCTATTTTGGCAAGTGAATTTTACCCCAGAACAAAATATATGTTTTGGCGGACACTATTATAGTTTGCCAGCCAGTGCTGGGACACCAGATTCAGGGAATTGCTATTTTGGCAATGAAATTTAACACCAGAACAAAATATAGCCTGTTACGGACAGATTTAAACTAGGCCTGCAACTGCTGGAACACCAGATTCAGGGTACTGCTATTTTGGCCATTTAATTTCAACCCAGAACAAAATATATGTTTTGACTGACACTATTATACTGTGCCAGCCAGTGCTGGGACACCAGATTCAGGGTATTGCTATTTTGGCAAGTGAATTTTACCCCAGAACAAAATATATGTTTTGGCGGACACTATTATACTTTGCCAGCCAGTGCTGGGACACCAGATTCAGGGTATTGCTATTTTGGCAATTGAATTTCACCCCAGAACAAAATATACCCTGTTACGGACAGATTTAAACTAGGCCTGCAACTGTTGGAACACCAGATTCAGGGTATTGCTATTTTGGCAATTGAATTTCACCCCAGAACAAAATATATGTTTTGGCTGACACTATTATACTTTGCCAGCCATTGCTGGGACACCAGATTCTGGGTATTGCTATTTTGGCAATTGAATTTCACCCCAGAACAAAATATACCCTGTTACGGACAGATTTAAACAAGGCCTGCAACTGCTGGAACACCAGATTAAGGGTATTGCTATTTTGGCAATTGAATTTCACCCCAGAACAAAATATACCCTGTTACGGACAGATTCAAACTAGGCCTGCAACTGTTGGAACACCAGATTCAGGGTATTGCTATTTTGGCAATTGAATTTCACCCCAGAACAAAATATATGTTTTGGCGGACACTATTATACTTTGCCAGCCAGTGCTGGGACACCAGATTCAGGGTATTGCTATTTTGGCAATTGAATTTTACCCCAGAACAAAATATATGTTTTGGCGGACACTATTATACTTTGCCAGCCAGTGCTGGGACACCAGATTCAGGGTATTGCTATTTTGGCAATTGAATTTCACCCCAGAACAAAATATATGTTTTGGCGGACACTATTATACTTTGCCAGCCATTGCTGGGACACCAGATTCAGGGTATTGCTATTTTGGCAATTGAATTTCACCCCAGAACAAAATATATCCTGTTACGGACAGATTTAAACAAGGCCTGCAACTGCTGGGACACCAGATTCAGGGTATTGCTAATTTGGAAAGTGAATATTACCCCAGAACAAAATATATGTTTTCAGTGGACACTATTATACTTTGCCAGCCAGTGCTGGGACACAAGATTCAGGGTATTGCTATTTTGGCAATTGAATTTCTCCCCAGAACAAAATATTCCCTGTTACGGACAGATTTAAACAAGGCCTGCAACTGCTGGAACACCAGATTCAGGGTATTGCTATTTTGGCAATTTTATTTCACCCCAGAAGAAAATATATGTTTTGGCTGACACTAATTTACTTTGCCAGCCAGTGCTGGGACACCAGATTAAGGGTATTGCTATTTTGGCAATTGAATATCTCCCCAGAACAAAATATTCCCTGTTACGGACAGATTTAAACAAGGCCTGCAACTGCTGGAACACCAGATTAAGGGTATTGCTATTTTGGCAATTGAATTTCACCCCAGAACAAAATATAAGTTTTGGCGGACACTATTATACTTTGCCAGCCAGTGCTGGGACACCAGATTAAGGGTATTGCTATTTTGGCAATTGAATTTCACCCCAGAACAAAATATAAGTTTTTGTGGACACTATTATACTTTGCAAGCAAGTGCTGGGACACCAGATTCAGGGAATTAATATTTTGGCAATCGAATTTTACCCCAGAACAAAATATATGTTTTGGCGGTCACAATTATAGTTTGCCAGCCAGTTCTGGGACACCAGATTCAGGGTATTGCTATTTTGGCAATTGAATTTCACCCCAGAACAAAATATACCCTGTTACGGACAGATTCAAACTAGGCCTGCAACTGTTGGAACACCAGATTCAGGGTATTGCTATTTTGGCAATTGAATTTCACCCCAGAACAAAATATATGTTTTGGCGGACACTATTATACTTTGCCAGCCAGTGCTGGGACACCAGATTCAGGGTATTGCTATTTTGGCAAGTGAATTTTACCCCAGAACAAAATATATGTTTTGACGGACACTATTATACTTTGCCAGCCAGTGCTGGGACACCAGATTCAGGGTATTGCTATTTTGGCAATTGAATTTCACCCCAGAACAAAATATATGTTTTGGCGGACACTATTATACTTTGCCAGCCAGTGCTGGGACACCAGATTCAGGGTATTGCTATTTTGGCAATTGAATTTTACCCCAGAACAAAATATATGTTTTGGCGGACACTATTATACTTTGCCAGCCATTGCTGGGACACCAGATTAAGGGTATTGCTATTTTGGCAATTGAATTTCACCCCAGAACAAAATATATGTTTTGGCGGACACTATTATACTTTGCCAGCCATTGCTGGGACACCAGATTCTGGGTATTGCTATTTTGGCAATTGAATTTCACCCCAGAACAAAATATTCCCTGTTACGGACAGATTTAAACAAGGCCTGCAACTGCTGGAACACCAGATTAAGGGTATTGCTATTTTGGCAATTGAATTTCACCCCAGAACAAAATATATGTTTTGGCGGACACTATTATACTTTGCCAGCCAGTGCTGGGACACCAGATTCAGGGTATTGCTATTTTGGCAATTGAATTTCACCCCAGAACAAAATATATGTTTTGGCGGACACTATTATACTTTGCCAGCCAGTGCTGGGACACCAGATTCAGGGTATTGCTATTTTGGCAATTGAATTTCACCCCAGAACAAAATATATGTTTTGGCGGACACTATTATACTTTGCCAGCCAGTGCTGGGACACCAGATTCAGGGTATTGCTATTTTGGCAATTGAATTTCACCCCAGAACAAAATATATGTTTTGACGGACACTATTATACTTTGCCAGCCAGTGCTGGGACACCAGATTCAGGGTATTGCTATTTTGGCAATTGAATTTCACCCCAGAACAAAATATATGTTTTGGCGGACACTATTATACTTTGCCAGCCAGTGCTGGGACACCAGATTCAGGGTATTGCTATTTTGGCAATTGAATTTCACCCCAGAACAAAATATATGCTTTTGACGGACAGATATTAAACTATGCCTGCAACTGCTGGAACACCAGATTCAGGGTATTGCTATTTTGGCAATTGAATTTCACCCCAGAACAAAATATATGTTTTGGCGGACACTATTATACTTTGCCAGCCAGTGCTGGGACACCAGATTCAGGGTATTGCTATTTTGGCAATTGAATTTCACCCCAGAACAAAATATATGTTTTGGCGGACACTATTATACTTTGCCAGCCAGTGCTGGGACACCAGATTCAGGGTATTGCTATTTTGGCAATTGAATTTCACCCCAGAACAAAATATATGTTTTGGCGGACACTATTATACTTTGCCAGCCATTGCTGGGACACCAGATTCAGGGTATTGCTATTTTGGCAATTGAATTTCACCCCAGAACAAAATATATGCTTTGACGGACACTATTATACTTTGCCAGCCACTGCTGGGACACCAGATTCAGGGTATTGCTATTTTGGCAATTGAATTTCACCCCAGAACAAAATATATGTTTTAGCGGACACTATTATACTTTGCCAGCCAGTGCTGGGACACCAGATTCAGGGTATTGCTATTTTGGCAATTGAATTTCACCCCAGAACAAAATATATGTTTTGGCGGACACTATTATACTTTGCCAGCCAGTGCTGGGACACCAGATTCAGGGTATTGCTATTTTGGCAATTGAATTTCACCCCAGAACAAAATATATGTTTTGGCGGACACTATTATACTTTGCCAGCCAGTGCTGGGACACCAGATTCAGGGTATTGCTATTTTGGCAATTGAATTTTACCCCAGAACAAAATATATGTTTTGGCGGACACTATTATACTTTGCCAGCCATTGCTGGGACACCAGATTCAGGGTATTGCTATTTTGGCAATTGAATTTCACCCCAGAACAAAATATATGCCTGTTACGGACACGATTTAAACTAGGCCTGCAACTGCTGGAACACCAGATTCAGGGTATTGCTATTTTGGCAATTGAATTTCACCCCAGAACAAAATATATGTTTTGGCGGACACTATTATACTTTGCCAGCCATTGCTGGGACACCAGATTCAGGGTATTGCTATTTTGGCAATTGAATTTCACCCCAGAACAAAATATATGCCTTTTACGGACAGATATTAAACTAGGCCTGCAACTGCTGGGACACCAGATTCAGGGTATTGCTATTTTGGCAATTGAATTTCACCCCAGAACAAAATATATGTCTGTTAGCGGACACTATTATACTATGCCAGCCACTGCTGGAACACCAGATTCAGGGTATTGCTATTTTGGCAATTGAATTTCACCCCAGAACAAAATATATGTTTTGGCGGACACTATTATACTTTGCCAGCCAGTGCTGGGACACCAGATTCAGGGTATTGCTATTTTGGCAATTGAATTTCACCCCAGAACAAAATATATGTTTTGGCGGACACTATTATACTTTGCCAGCCAGTGCTGGGACACCAGATTCAGGGTATTGCTATTTTGGCAATTGAATTTCACCCCAGAACAAAATATATGTTTTGGCGGACACTATTATACTTTGCCAGCCATTGCTGGGACACCAGATTCTGGGTATTGCTATTTTGGCAATTGAATTTCACCCCAGAACAAAATATTCCCTGTTACGGACAGATTTAAACAAGGCCTGCAACTGCTGGAACACCAGATTAAGGGTATTGCTATTTTGGCAATTGAATTTCACCCCAGAACAAAATATATGTTTTGGCGGACACTATTATACTTTGCCAGCCAGTGCTGGGACACCAGATTCAGGGTATTGCTATTTTGGCAATTGAATTTCACCCCAGAACAAAATATATGTTTTGGCGGACACTATTATACTTTGCCAGCCAGTGCTGGGACACCAGATTCAGGGTATTGCTATTTTGGCAATTGAATTTTACCCCAGAACAAAATATATGTTTTGGCGGACACTATTATACTTTGCCAGCCAGTGCTGGGACACCAGATTCAGGGTATTGCTATTTTGGCAATTGAATTTCACCCCAGAACAAAATATACCCTGTTACGGACAGATTTAAACTAGGCCTGCAACTGTTGGAACACCAGATTCAGGGTATTGCTATTTTGGCAATTGAATTTCACCCCAGAACAAAATATATGTTTTGGCGGACACTATTATACTTTGCCAGCCATTGCTGGGACACCAGATTCTGGGTATTGCTATTTTGGCAATTGAATTTCACCCCAGAACAAAATATACCCTGTTACGGACAGATTTAAACAAGGCCTGCAACTGCTGGAACACCAGATTCAGGGTATTGCTATTTTGGCAATTGAATTTCACCCCAGAACAAAATATATGTTTTGGCGGACACTATTATACTTTGCCAGCCAGTGCTGGGACACCAGATTCAGGGTATTGCTATTTTGGCAATTGAATTTCACCCCAGAACAAAATATATGTTTTGGCGGACACTATTATACTTTGCCAGCCAGTGCTGGGACACCAGATTCAGGGTATTGCTATTTTGGCAATTGAATTTTACCCCAGAACAAAATATATGTTTTGGCGGACACTATTATACTTTGCCAGCCAGTGCTGGGACACCAGATTCAGGGTATTGCTATTTTGGCAATTGAATTTCACCCCAGAACAAAATATACGCTGTTACGGACAGCTATTATACTATGCCAGCCACTGCTGGAACACCAGATTCAGGGTATTGCTATTTTGGCAATTGAATTTCACCCCAGAACAAAATATATGTTTTGGCGGACACTATTATACTTTGCCAGCCAGTGCTGGGACACCAGATTCAGGGTATTGCTATTTTGGCAATTGAATTTTACCCCAGAACAAAATATATGTTTTGGCGGACACTATTATACTTTGCCAGCCAGTGCTGGGACACCAGATTCAGGGTATTGCTATTTTGGCAATTGAATTTCACCCCAGAACAAAATATACCCTGTTACGGACAGATTTAAACTAGGCCTGCAACTGTTGGAACACCAGATTCAGGGTATTGCTATTTTGGCAATTGAATTTCACCCCAGAACAAAATATATGTTTTGGCGGACACTATTATACTTTGCCAGCCATTGCTGGGACACCAGATTCAGGGTATTGCTATTTTGGCAATTGAATTTCACCCCAGAACAAAATATATCCTGTTACGGACAGATTTAAACAAGGCCTGCAACTGCTGGAACACCAGATTCAGGGTATTGCTATTTTGGCAATTGAATTTCACCCCAGAACAAAATATATGTTTTGGCGGACACTATTATACTTTGCCAGCCAGTGCTGGGACACCAGATTCAGGGTATTGCTATTTTGGCAATTGAATTTCACCCCAGAACAAAATATATGTTTTGACGGACACTATTATACTTTGCCAGCCAGTGCTGGGACACCAGATTCAGGGTATTGCTATTTTGGCAATTGAATTTCACCCCAGAACAAAATATATGTTTTGGCGGACACTATTATACTTTGCCAGCCAGTGCTGGGACACCAGATTCAGGGTATTGCTATTTTGGCAATTGAATTTCACCCCAGAACAAAATATATGTTTTGACGGACACTATTATACTTTGCCAGCCAGTGCTGGGACACCAGATTCAGGGTATTGCTATTTTGGCAATTGAATTTCACCCCAGAACAAAATATATGTTTTGGCGGACACTATTATACTTTGCCAGCCATTGCTGGGACACCAGATTCAGGGTATTGCTATTTTGGCAATTGAATTTCACCCCAGAACAAAATATATCCTGTTACGGACAGATTTAAACTAGGCCTGCAACTGCTGGAACACCAGATTCAGGGTATTGCTATTTTGGCAATTGAATTTCACCCCAGAACAAAATATATGTTTTGGCGGACACTATTATACTTTGCCAGCCAGTGCTGGGACACCAGATTCAGGGTATTGCTATTTTGGCAATTGAATTTCACCCCAGAACAAAATATATGTTTTGGCGGACACTATTATACTTTGCCAGCCAGTGCTGGGACACCAGATTCAGGGTATTGCTATTTTGGCAATTGAATTTTACCCCAGAACAAAATATATGTTTTGGCGGACACTATTATACTTTGCCAGCCATTGCTGGGACACCAGATTCTGGGTATTGCTATTTTGGCAATTGAATTTCACCCCAGAACAAAATATTCCCTGTTACGGACAGATTTAAACTAGGCCTGCAACTGCTGGAACACCAGATTCAGGGTATTGCTATTTTGGCAATTGAATTTCACCCCAGAACAAAATATATGTTTTGGCGGACACTATTATACTTTGCCAGCCAGTGCTGGGACACCAGATTCAGGGTATTGCTATTTTGGCAATTGAATTTCACCCCAGAACAAAATATATCCCTGTTACGGACAGATTTAAACAAGGCCTGCAACTGCTGGAACACCAGATTCAGGGTATTGCTATTTTGGCAATTGAATTTCACCCCAGAACAAAATATATGTTTTGGCGGACACTATTATACTTTGCCAGCCAGTGCTGGGACACCAGATTCAGGGTATTGCTATTTTGGCAATTGAATTTCACCCCAGAACAAAATATATGTTTTGGCGGACACTATTATACTTTGCCAGCCAGTGCTGGGACACCAGATTCAGGGTATTGCTATTTTGGCAAGTGAATTTTACCCCAGAACAAAATATATGTTTTGGCGGACACTATTATACTTTGCCAGCCAGTGCTGGGACACCAGATTCAGGGTATTGCTATTTTGGCAAGTGAATTTTACCCCAGAACAAAATATATGTTTTCGGCGGACACTATTATAGTTTGCCAGCCAGTGCTGGGACACCAGATTCAGGGTATTGCTATTTTGGCAATGAAATTTAACACCAGAACAAAATATAGCCTGTTACGGACAGATTTAAACTAGGCCTGCAACTGCTGGAACACCAGATTCAGGGTACTGCTATTTTGGCCATTTAATTTCAACCCAGAACAAAATATATGTTTTGACTGACACTATTATACTGTGCCAGCCAGTGCTGGGACACCAGATTCAGGGTATTGCTATTTTGGCAAGTGAATTTTACCCCAGAACAAAATATATGTTTTGGCGGTCACTATTATAATTTGCCAGCCAGTGCTGGGACACCAGATTCAGGGTATTGCTATTTTGGCAATTGAATTTCACCCCAGAACAAAATATACCCTGTTACGGACAGATTTAAACTAGGCCTGCAACTGTTGGAACACCAGATTCAGGGTATTGCTATTTTGGCAATTGAATTTCACCCCAGAACAAAATATATGTTTTGGCTGACACTATTATACTTTGCCAGCCATTGCTGGGACACCAGATTCTGGGTATTGCTATTTTGGCAATTGAATTTCACCCCAGAACAAAATATACCCTGTTACGGACAGATTTAAACAAGGCCTGCAACTGCTGGAACACCAGATTAAGGATATTGCTATTTTGGCAATTGAATTTCACCCCAGAACAAAATATACCCTGTTACGGACAGATTCAAACTAGGCCTGCAACTGTTGGAACACCAGATTCAGGGTATTGCTATTTTGGCAATTGAATTTCACCCCAGAACAAAATATATGTTTTGGCGGACACTATTATACTTTGCCTGCCAGTGCTGGGACACCAGATTAAGGGTATTGCTATTTTGGCAATTGAATTTTACCCCAAAACAAAATATATGTTTTGGCGGACACTATTATACTTTGCTAGCCTGTGCTGGGACACCAGATTCAGGGTATTGCTATTTTGGCAATTGAATTTCACCCCAGAAGAAAATATATGTTTTGGCTGACACTATTATACTTTGCCAGCCATTGCTGGGACACCAGATTAAGGGTATTGCTATTTTGGCAATTGAATTTCACCCCAGAACAAAATATTCCCTATTACGGACAGATTTAAACAAGGCCTCCAACTGCTGGAACACCAGATTTAGGGTATTGCTATTTTGGCAATTGAATTTCACCCCAGAACAAAATATATGTTTTGGCGGACACTATTATACTTTGCCAGCCAGTGCTGGGACACCAGATTCAGGGTATTGCTATTTTGGCAATTGAATTTCACCCCAGAACAAAATATATCTCTGTTACGGACACGATTTAAACTATGCCTGCAACTGCTGGGACACCAGATTCAGGGTATTGCTATTTAGGCAATTGAATTTTACCCCAGAACAAATTATATGTTTTGGCTGACACTATTATACTTTGCCAGCCAGTGCTGGGACACCAGATTCAGGATATTGCTATTTTGGCAATTGAATTTCACTCCAGAACAAAATATTCCCTGTTACGGACAGATTTAAACAAGGCCTGCAACTGCTGGAACACCAGATTTAGGGTATTGCTATTTTGGCAATTGAATTTCACCCCAGAACAAAATATAAGTTTTGGCGGACACTATTATACTTTGCCAGCCAGTGCTGGGACACCAGATTCAGGGTGTTGCTATTTTGCAATTGAATTTCACCCCATAACAAAATATATGTTTTTGGGGACACTATTATACTTTGCAAGCAAGTGCTGGGACACCAGATTAAGGGTATTGCTATTTTGGCAATCGAATTTTACCCCAGAACAAAATATATGTTTTGGCGGTCACAATTATAGTTTGCCAGCCAGTGCTGGGACACCAGATTCAGGGTATTGCTATTTTGGCAATTGAATTTCACCCCAGAACAAAATATACCCTGTTACGGACAGATTCAAACTAGGCCTGCAACTGTTGGAACACCAGATTCAGGGTATTGCTATTTTGGCAATTGAATTTCACCCCAGAACAAAATATATGTTTTGGCGGACACTATTATACTTTGCCAGCCAGTGCTGGGACACCAGATTCAGGGTATTGCTATTTTGGCAATTGAATTTTACCCCAGAACAAAATATATGTTTTGGCGGACACTATTATACTTTGCCAGCCAGTGCTGGGACACCAGATTCAGGGTATTGCTATTTTGGCAATTGAATTTCACCCCAGAACAAAATATATGTTTTGGCGGACACTATTATACTTTGCCAGCCAGTGCTGGGACACCAGATTCAGGGTATTGCTATTTTGGCAATTGAATTTTACCCCAGAACAAAATATATGTTTTGGCGGACACTATTATACTTTGCCAGCCAGTGCTGGGACACCAGATTCAGGGTATTGCTATTTTGGCAATTGAATTTCACCCCAGAACAAAATATATGCTTTTGACGGACAGCTATTATACTATGCCAGCCACTGCTGGAACACCAGATTCAGGGTATTGCTATTTTGGCAATTGAATTTCACCCCAGAACAAAATATATGTTTTGGCGGACACTATTATACTTTGCCAGCCAGTGCTGGGACACCAGATTCAGGGTATTGCTATTTTGGCAATTGAATTTCACCCCAGAACAAAATATATGTTTTGGCGGACACTATTATACTTTGCCAGCCAGTGCTGGGACACCAGATTCAGGGTATTGCTATTTTGGCAATTGAATTTCACCCCAGAACAAAATATATGTTTTGGCGGACACTATTATACTTTGCCAGCCAGTGCTGGGACACCAGATTCAGGGTATTGCTATTTTGGCAATTGAATTTCACCCCAGAACAAAATATATCCTGTTACGGACAGATTTAAACTAGGCCTGCAACTGTTGGAACACCAGATTCAGGGTATTGCTATTTTGGCAATTGAATTTCACCCCAGAACAAAATATATGTTTTGGCGGACACTATTATACTTTGCCAGCCATTGCTGGGACACCAGATTCAGGGTATTGCTATTTTGGCAATTGAATTTCACCCCAGAACAAAATATACCCTGTTACGGACAGATTTAAACAAGGCCTGCAACTGCTGGAACACCAGATTCAGGGTATTGCTATTTTGGCAATTGAATTTCACCCCAGAACAAAATATATGTTTTGGCGGACACTATTATACTTTGCCAGCCATTGCTGGGACACCAGATTCAGGGTATTGCTATTTTGGCAATTGAATTTCACCCCAGAACAAAATATATGTTTTAGCGGACACTATTATACTTTGCCAGCCACTGCTGGGACACCAGATTCAGGGTATTGCTATTTTGGCAATTGAATTTCACCCCAGAACAAAATATATCCTGTTACGGACAGATTTAAACTAGGCCTGCAACTGCTGGAACACCAGATTCAGGGTATTGCTATTTTGGCAATTGAATTTCACCCCAGAACAAAATATATGTTTTGGCGGACACTATTATACTTTGCCAGCCAGTGCTGGGACACCAGATTCAGGGTATTGCTATTTTGGCAATTGAATTTCACCCCAGAACAAAATATATGTTTTGACGGACACTATTATACTTTGCCAGCCAGTGCTGGGACACCAGATTCAGGGTATTGCTATTTTGGCAATTGAATTTTACCCCAGAACAAAATATATGTTTTGGCGGACACTATTATAGTTTGCCAGCCAGTGCTGGGACACCAGATTCAGGGTATTGCTATTTTGGCAATTGAATTTCACCCCAGAACAAAATATACCCTGTTACGGACAGATTTAAACTAGGCCTGCAACTGCTGGAACACCAGATTCAGGGTACTGCTATTTTGGCCATTTAATTTCAACCCAGAACAAAATATATGTTTTGACTGACACTATTATACTTTGCCAGCCAGTGCTGGGACACCAGATTCAGGGTATTGCTATTTTGGCAAGTGAATTTTACCCCAGAACAAAATATATGTTTTGGCGGTCACTATTATACTTTGCCAGCCAGTGCTGGGACACTAGATTCAGGGTATTGCTATTTTGGCAATTGAATTTCACCCCAGAACAAAATATACCCTGTTACGGACAGATTTAAACTAGGCCTGCAACTGTTGGAACACCAGATTCAGGGTATTGCTATTTTGGCAATTGAATTTCACCCCAGAAGAAAATATATGTTTTGGCTGACACTATTATACTTTGCCAGCCATTGCTAGGACACCAGATTCTGGGTATTGCTATTTTGGCAATTGAATTTCACCCCAGAACAAAATATTCCCTGTTACGGACAGATTTAAACAAGGCCTGCAACTGCTGGAACACCAGATTAAGGGTATTGCTATTTTGGCAATTGAATTTCACCCCAGAACAAAATATATGTTTTGGCGGACACTATTATACTTTGCCAGCCAGTGCTGGGACACCAGATTCAGGGTATTGCTATTTTGGCAATTGAATTTCACCCCAGAACAAAATATATGTTTTGACGGACACTATTATACTTTGCCAGCCAGTGCTGGGACACCAGATTCAGGGTATTGCTATTTTGGCAATTGAATTTTACCCCAGAACAAAATATATGTTTTGACGGACACTATTATACTTTGCCAGCCAGTGCTGGGACACCAGATTCAGGGTATTGCTATTTTGGCAATTGAATTTCACCCCAGAACAAAATATATGTTTTGGCGGACACTATTATACTTTGCCAGCCATTGCTGGGACACCAGATTCTGGGTATTGCTATTTTGGCAATTGAATTTCACCCCAGAACAAAATATACCCTTTTACGGACAGATTTAAACAAGGCCTGCAACTGCTGGAACACCAGATTAAGGATATTGCTATTTTGGCAATTGAATTTCACCCCAGAACAAAATATACCCTGTTACGGACAGATTCAAACTAGGCCTGCAACTGTTGGAACACCAGATTCAGGGTATTGCTATTTTGGCAATTGAATTTCACCCCAGAACAAAATATATGTTTTGGCGGACACTATTATACTTTG
>JAKVIS010002063.1:0-26031 GCA_033119425.1 Bufotes viridis
TTATAACCATTTTCCACCTGGCCAAGAGGTAAAGTTCCTGAATGGAGCACCCAGCCCCCCAATCCCCCAACACTGAATTTCCACATACTTGAAATGACTATAGTCATATCAAGCATACTTGAAAAGATAAAACACTTACAGTACATTGCCTAAGAGTTTATGTGTAAATAAGTCTACCAACCATATATTTACCATATTTCCTTATTATATTACTATATTGCAGTGCTTTGCTTACAGACTAAAAATCCAGTGTAATTATCTTAATCATTGGTGACAGGAGAGTCTCATCTGCTGTCAGGAATTAAAATGTAATAATATGGTCGATTAAGGTAGATAATAAAGTCAAATTAGGCCCATAAATACCTTGTTCTTTGAATATACAGTATCGCATTAGAAGAAAAATGTATACCTGTATAAATGTTTGTGAGCCGTAGCTGATGGAGGAAGTTTATCTTTTCTACAGTATCAGACTCTTCCTTTTTGAATTTTGCATTAAAAGTTTGTGTTGTAAAGGAATTTTGTGTTCTCGAAAGACATATGAAGAAAAAATATTTAAAAAAGCTTTTTTAAATCATAAAAAGGAATTGTTTAATCTCAGACTGCGCATGAAAAACAGAGATACATTGATTTACAAATATGGGCACAGTTAAATAGTGACATCTAATTTCCAAGGGTAAGATTCTCAACACTGTCTTGTAGAAATCACAATGCATAAAATGGTTTTATATCTAAAAACAACACTATATGCATCCAATATGAACCGTGATGGATTCAATCAACTCACCCATTTGCATTAACATTTTTATGATCAAATATGAAAATATGCACATTTTACAGAACAATAATCATCACTGTTCTCTTCCTCTACTTGAAATGTGTTTGTAATGTTATTCCTTTTCTGGGGCAATCTCAACATTTGATTACTTTTCTGATTTCCAGATAAGATTGATTATGTTATAAAAATCCCAATGTCCTCTGAATAAAACTTTGCTCTGTATTTCCACATCAAAGTAGTCATGATATAACAATTGGCACTTTGCAGTAACATCCTGAGTATAAAGATAAAATTGCTTCCTTTCATGGTCGAATGGTTTACCAGTCATGAATTCAAGAGAGTTTTTGTACAGTCTGTTAATATCAGAATTGTAATATTGTAGATGCTAGGGGGTGTGTTACAAAAAGTAGTCTATATTCAAATACAGTGGTCCCTCAAGTCACAATTTTAACCCCTTAAGGACACGGCCCTATTTCACCTTAAGGACACCTTTATTTTTTCAAAATCTGACCAGTGTCACTTTATGTGGTGATAACTTTAAAACGCTTTTTCTTATCCAGGCCATTCTGAGATTGTTTTTTCGTCACATATTGTACTTCATGACACTGGTAAAATGAAGTCGAAAAATGTCATTTTTATTTATAAAAAAAATACAAAATTTACCAAAAATTTTTAAAAATGAGCAATTTTCCAAGTTTCAATTTCTCTACTTCTATAATATATAGTAATACCGCCAAAAAAAAGTTATTGATTTGCATTCTCCATATGTCTACTTCATGTATCGATCATTTTGGGAATGCCATTTTATTTTTTCGGGATGTTACAAGGCTTAGAAGTTTAGAAGCAAATCTTGAAATTTTTCAGAAATTTTCAAAAACCCACTTTTTAGGGACCAGCTCAGGTCTGAAGTCACTTTGTGAGGCTTACATAATAAAACCACCCAAAAATGACCCCATTCTAGAAACTACACCCCTCAAGGTATTCAAAACTGATTTTACAAACGTCATTAATACTTTAGGTTTTCCACAAGAGTTAATGGCAAATGGAGATAAAATTTCAGAATTTCAATTTTTTCTAAAATTTTCCATTTTAATCCATTTTTTCCAGTAACAAAGCAAGGGTTAATAGCCAAACAAAACTTAATATTTATTCCCCCGATTCTGCAGTTTGCACGAACACCCAATATGTGGTCATAAACTGTTGTATGGCCAAACTGCAGGGCGCAGAAGGAAAGGAACGCCATATGGTTTTTGGAAGGCAGATTTTGCTGGAACAAGCACAGATGCCAGCCGTTTCTATTAGAGTGTCAGCAATGTGCTGACACTCTGATAGATCCACTAGAAACCAGGGAAACATTACAGAGGAGGCGGGCGGGGGATCGCAATTGCGATCCCGCCCGCCGCCCGCCTCCTGCACTGCCTCCGGCCGCCCGCAACCACCCCCCCTGCACCCCCGCTGCCATAATATGATTGGGGGCTGCAGGGTGGGTTAAAGATGAACACTTTGGGGGCATTAACTCTCTGATCTGACCGCGGGGATCAGAGATCGCACAAAGCGCTGCAAACCGCAGGTCTGAATTGACCTGCGGTTTGCAGCGATCACCCACACGGGGGGGTCACAGGATTGGTACCTTGTTCCGATCACTGCCGGCTGAGCAGCAGTGATCAGAACTACTCATGACGTACCGATACGTCATGTGTCCTTAAGGACTCGGGAAACATGCCGTACCGGTACTTCATGTGTCCTAAAGGGGTTAATTGGTTCTAGGAAGTCTATTGTATGTTGAAACCATTGTAAGTTGAATAATTGGTTCCAAAGACCCAAAATGTCATCCACCATAAGAAAATTAAAGTTTTAAGAAAAATAAGCAGATAACTAAGACAGATAAAACATGTCCTTACATATAACAGTTATGAATAGCTGCTAACTAGCAACTAATCCAGCTATTTCACTAGAGAAGTGGCCTTGATTGGTTGGGTCAATGACATCACCGGGACGTGGCTAGCTTGGTATTCAACCTTGTGCAAATGAACTGTTTGCGGTTGTTTGCGGTGCATTAAAAGGGGAGTTTGGTCTGTCAATGTCTGTAAAGCGGGCGTAACCCTTACACTAACTGATCGATACAACATCATACCTGATCGTATACACACACTGGATGTTTTAAAGCATGTTATTCCAAACAATTTAGGAATGTTAGTGTCACGACTGTGACTGATCCAGACAGGTCTGGGAGGAGAAGGTCGCATCGACTTGCTATTCGCGATAGCTTGTGAGTTTGCTCCGTGGTTCAGGGTATGTCATCCGGGTTTTGCCTTGTGAACCTTTTTGTCCTGACTGGGAGTTTGTAGGCATTCTTCTCAGGTGAGTGCTGTCTGCCACTCCCAGCTACTCTATTAGTTTCAGTTTCACTTGCAGTCATTGCCAGATATAGTCCGTACTTCCAGTGCTATTCTGACCTTTGAAGGAGATCGTTTGACGGTATTGCTGTGGAGCTCTTGTCTGGCGTGGACTGTCGTTATTGGGATTATCTTCTCTGCTCGTGACTGGATAAGTCTATCTCTGCTGGAGATTGTTTGTTTGTTGCATTTCCTTTTTTTTTTTTTGCCTGCTGTTTTGCTTTGTATTTTCTGTTCCACTATGGATCCGGTTACGGTTTTGGCGAAACAATTACAGGGGTTATCCCTTGAAGTGGCAGGATTAAAAGCAACAGTGCTGCAGCAGCAGCAGCAATCCTTGGGTTCCACCGTTGCTACGGGAAACCAAGTTACTCCTGAGCCAAAAGTGGCTTTTCCTGATAGGTTCTCAGGAGGGAGAGACCAATTTGTAACCTTCAGAGAAGCTTGTAAATTGTTCTTCAGGTTACGCCCTAGATCCTCCGGTGGTGAGGAACAAAGGGTGGGCATTGTAATTTCTCTCCTCCAAGGAGATCCGCAGGCTTGGGCTTTCTCCTTACCATCTGACTCTCCGGCCTTACGATCAGTGGAGGAGTTTTTTGAAACCTTGGTTCTCGTACATGATGACCCGGACAGGGTCTCACTGGCTGAGTCTAAGCTACGTAGACTTCGGCAAGAGAACCGGTCAGCTGAACTATATTGTTCCTGTGGTGAAACCAACCGCGCCACTGGGTTTTGGAGGGGACAGATTGCCGGCCTCTTGCCCCAGGATTATGGGCCCTCTCATCAGCCCATGCTAAACTTAAACCCCATGGCGATTTGACTGTGTTTGTGGCATCTGAGCGCTGTTTGGATATATTGAGCGCTCAGATCCAAGCCATCTGGGGATATGTTAAATGTCTGTGTGTACTGTAAAGGGTGGGACATTGTATATTGAATAATGATGTCTGTCCTATTGTCCCCACGTGTGTATTGGCGATTTCCCTTTGTCCTGAGAGATAATTGAATGAGTCCTCGATTGTCTCCAGGACAGAAGACATTGTGTATTCTCCTGCCTGGGATGATTACATTACCCATGTAGGGTAATTGTATCACAGGCAGAGGGGAGGGATATGCTGGGGGTGTCTGTATTGTCCCATTGTGTGTGATTGGCTGCTGTATCCCGTGTCACAGTCTTCCTTCTGGTCCCCTAGGGAGTGTCCACCAGGTGGGAGACCTGATAAATACCGGGCAGGTAGCCCTCAATAAAGTTAGAATTCCTGTTTAACCATTAATACGGAGCCTCGTCTCGCACTTGGGGGAATTGCTACGCCAGAACGTTCTCTGCCTGTTCCAGGAGAGGAGGACTTCGTATGGTTCCAGTTCGTGGATTCCAGCGGTTGTGGTTGCTGTGCTCTTCGCCAGGGGAATCGCTCGAACGGTATTAACCCTCACTATACCGGGTTATACCGTAACAACTGGTGGCAAGCAGCGGATCGCTCCTACAGCCAGAAGGACAGCAACAGAATGCACCGTGGGATTTTACAATTTGAGGGCAAAGCGGTCCCAGTACAGCACCGGTATGGAACCACTAGTGGAGTATGATGAGGGTGTCATGGATGACCGAGATGCAGTCCGCAAAGGCATCTGGTACCAGGCACTGGGTATTGTGGAGTATCTGCGGGACGAGAGGCTCCCAAGGACGAGCAGCGACAGCAGAAGCGAGTAGCTCTCATGGATGCCCTTCCTAGGAGAGCAGCCCCTGGAAGAGTGGGTAGAAGACCTGAAGCACCTGGTAAGGCGGGAGATGTGGCTGGAAGATGCCTACCAGGCACTCTGGTGGTATGAAGCTCGGTACCTACCCCGACAGCCGAGCATGACATGCCAGAGGGAGAGGAGTTTGATGGTCCTGGCTTGTTATGGGAGACTTTTTCAGAGCTGGAGTTTGGGAGCCCTACACAAGCCCGGTTCAGGACCTCTTTGAGTGGCGGGAGAGCAGGTATGACTGGGACGACACTCACAAAATTGAGCAAGACCTGGTCCACCTGGTGACCCGGGAGATGGAGCTGGAACAGGACTACCAGCAGCTGTTCCACTCCAGTGAGAGGGCTCAGCGAGAGAGCAGAGTGTCAGACCCAGGTCCAGAGCCCTTCAGCTGGGAGGATATTGTGGAGGTCTACTGGGAAGAACCCCAGGTGGCCGGTGGAGATGGGACCGAGGTCTCTCCACCGGTCCTGAAGGGAATTGGGAGCCCAGTCTCCATTCCCCAGCGGCAGGCTGAGTTACAGGGGGCAGAGACAGTCGGTCCTGTCCCTCAGCGGCAGAGTCAAGTGCAGGGAATTGGGAGCCCAGGCTCCATTTCCCATCGGCAGAGTGTCCAGCAGGGAATAGAGAGCCCAGTCTCCTTTCCCCAGCAGCAGGACACTGTATTGGGAGCGGAGACAGACGGTCTCCCTCCCCAGAGGCTGGAAGTATGTATGGGAGAGGAGCTTGTTACCCCCTCTCCCCAGCGGCAGCCGGATTTTAAGGGAGTAGGGACAGTCGGTCCTGCTCCCCAGCGACAGTAAGCCCCACAACAGTGCAGATGGGACCGTGGTCTCTGCACTCACAGCACAGGGGGTAGGGACAGTCGGTCCTGTCCCCCAGCAACAGGGCCATTTAGCCAAAGGGGAGACAGTCGGTCTCCCCCCACAGCAGCATGGTGGTCTATCTAAAGGGAAGACAGTCAGTCTCTCCCTACAACAGCAGAGCTGTGTATCTAAAGGGGAGACAGTTGGTCTCCCCTACAACAACCAGGCTCCAAACCAGGCTACTTCCGTGGTAGCGTTGGCACCAGGGCAGAGTACCGCTGGTCTCTGCCCACTCAGCAACCCACTCAGGCAGTCTACCAGTCCCCCACACAGCCGTAGTGAGGCACATGGACATGGGACAGGTTTTTCCCTTGCTCAGGTGTAGTAACCATTTATTGTGGGTGGGCTGTACTGCTGTTTCTGTTTTGTGGGTGGCTGTTGGACTAACAAGGGCAATTGACCGGCAGAAGGTCAGATACCCTGTTAGTCTGTTTGGAAAAGGGGAGATGTGGCGAAACCAACCGCACCACTGGGTTTTGGAGGGGACAGATTGCCGGCCTCTTGCCCCAGGATTATGGGCCCTCTCATCAGCCCATGCTAAACTTAAACCCCATGGCGATTTGACTGTGTTTGTGGCATCTGAGCGCTGTTTGGATATATTGAGCGCTCAGATCCAAGCCATCTGGGGATATGTTAAATGTCTGTGTGTACTGTAAAGGGTGGGACATTGTATATTGAATAATGATGTCTGTCCCATTGTCCCCACGTGTGTATTGGCGATTTCCCTTTGACCTGAGAGATAATTGAATGAGTCCTCGATTGTCTCCAGGACAGAAGACATTGTGTATTCTCCTGCCTGGGATGATTACATTACCCATGTAGGGTAATTGTATCACAGGCAGAGGGGAGGGATATGCTGGGGGTGTCTGTATTGTCCCATTGTGTGTGATTGGCTGCTGTATCCCGTGTCGCAGTCTTCCTTCTGGTCCCCTAGGGGAGTGTCCACCAGGTGGGAGACCTGGATAAATACCGGGCAGGTAGCCCTCAATAAAGTTAGAATTCCTGTTTAACCATTAATACGGAGCCTCGTCTCGTACTTGGGGGAATTGCTACGTCAGAACGTTCTCTTGCCTGTTCCAGGAGAGGAGGACTTCGTATGGTTCCAGTTCGGTGGATTCCAGCGGTTGTGGGTTGCTGTGCTCTTCGCCAGGGAATCGCTCGAACGGTATTAACCCTCACTATACCGGGTTATACCGTAACAGTTCGAATTCCGTAGTTGGGCTACGGATACATTATGGAACGACTCGGCCCTTAGGAGTCAGTTCTGCCAGGGGTTGTCTGAAAAATTAAAAGACGCGCTGGTGGTATACGAGGTCCCTGGGTCTCTTGAGGCTGCTATGTCTCTGTCCATAAGAATCGACAGACGACTCAGGAGAGACTATTAAATTCTACAGAGGCCTCTATAGGGCAGGGATCGGTTTGTTATGATCCAGTCGAACCAATGCAAATAGGGGCGCCACTAGACGGGTGAATCCTCCTAAGGTCCGCCGTAGGTCAGAGGTTTGTTTTCGTTGTGGGGAGGGGTCATTTTGTAAAGGTATGTCCCTCAGTACCCAAGAGACCACAAACAAAGGAGCCGATGGAAAAACTAGAGTCCCCAGATTGTGCGGAGGATAACAGTCTGGGCGTATTCGTTTCCTCCATACGCATGTCTCAGTTTTTGTTGTCCGCTACCGTTGAGGCGGGCAATAAGACTGAGATCTGTTCCGTCTTTTGGACAGTGGGGCGGGGGTCAACTTGGTGGATTCACGGTTTGCTCAGGCTCTGGGGTTTACTCCGGAACCGGTACGCAGAACTATTCCTGTTTTTGCCATCGACTCCTCCCTCTTACTCAGAGAGAGTTAACTCAGATCATCCATAATATCCATCTGCAGGTAGGGGACCTCCATAAAGAGCATATCTCTTGTTATGTCCTGGACGGTCTTCCGGCTCCTATGGTATTGGGGCTTCCCTGGCTGGTGACTCACAATCCAGTGGTGGATTGGCAGGCCGGGGAGATTGTGGAGTGGAGTGAACATTGTAAGGACAACTGCTTGAGTAGTAGGTGCTCAACACTCTCTGTAACAACTCTACCTGCCTTTCTGTCAGATTTTATGGATGTGTTCTCTGAGAAGGGTTGTCAGGGGTTACCACCTCATCGTCCATATGATTGCCCGATTAACCACTTCAGCCCCCCTAGCTTAAACACCCTTAATGACCAGGCCACTTTTTACAATTCTGCACTACACTACTTTCACCGTTTATTGCTCGGCCATACAACTTACCACCCAAATTAATTTTACCTCCTTTTCTTCTCACTAATAGAGCTTTCATTTGGTGCTATTTCATTGTTGCTGACATTTTTACTTTTTTTGCTATTAATCAAAAATTACCGAAATTTTTGCAAAAAATTGACATTTTTCACTTTCTGTTTGAAAATTTGTCAAATAAAACTGCATTTCGCTACAAATTTTTCTCTAAATTTATTGTTCTACATGTCTTTGATAAAAAAAAAATGCAATTAGTGTATATTTATTGGTTTGGGTAAAAGTTATAGCTTTTACAAACTATGGTGCAAAAAAGTGAATTTCCGCACTTTGACTTTCTGAATACCTGTCCTGTTTCCTGACGTACTACAATGCCCAGACAGTAGAAACACCCCATAAATGACCCCATTTCGGAAAGTAGACACCCTAAGGTATTCACTGGGGGGCATAGTAAGTTCATGGAAGTTTTTATTTTTTGTCACAAGTTAGCGGAAATGGTTTTTTTTGGGGGTTTTTTCAAAAAATTTCATTTTCCGCAAACTTGTGACAAAAATAAAAACTTCCATGAACTCACCATGCCCATCAGCGAATACCTTAGGGTGTCTACTTTCCGAAATGGGGTCAGTTGTGGGGTATTTTTACTGCCCTGGCATTTTAGGGGCCCCTAAAGCGTGAGAATCCAAATGCGTAAAATGCCCTGTGAAATCCTAAAGGTACTCATTGGAATTAGGGCCCTTTGCACATCTTGGCTGCAAAGTGTGTCTCACATGTGGTATCGCCGTACTCAGGAGAAGTAGGGCAATGTGTTTTGGGGTGTATTTTACATATACCCATATTGGGTGAGAGAAATATCACTGTAAATTGACAACTTTGTATAAATTTTTTTAAAAAGTTGGGTATGGGTATGGGTATATATAAAAATACACCTCAAAAGTCATTGCCCTACTTCTCCTGAGTACGGAAATACCACATGTGTGACACTTTTTGCAGCCAAGATGCGCAAAGGGCCCTAAAACCAATGAGTACCTTTAGGATTTCACAGGGCAATTTTACGCATTTGGATTCCAAACTCCTTCTCACGCTTTAGGGGCCCCTAAAATGCCGGTGCAATAAAAATACCCCACAAGTGACCCCATTCAGGAAAGCAGATACCCTAAGGTATTCGCTGATGGGCATAGTGAGTTCATGGAAGTTTTTATTTTTGTCACAAGTTAGCGGAAATGGATTTTTTCTTTTCTTACAAAGTCTCATATTCCACTAACTTGTGACAAAAAATAAAATTTTACATGAACTCACTATACCCCTCACAGAACACCTTGGGGTGTCTACTTTCTAAAATGGGGTCACTTGTGGGGTATTTTTACTGCCCTGGCATTTTAGGGGCCCCTAAAGCGTGAGAATTCAAATGCGTAAAAATGCCCTGTGAAATCCTAAAGGTACTCATTGGAATTAGGGCCCTTTTGCACATCTTGGCTGCAAAGTGTGTCTCACATGTGGTATCGCCGTACTCAGGAGAAGTAGGGCAATGTGTTTTGGGGTGTATTTTTACATATACCCATATTGGGTGAGAGGAATATCACTGTAAATTGACAACTTTGTATAAATTTTTTTAAAAAGTTGGGTATGGGTATGGGTATATATAAAAATACACCCCAAAAGTCATTGCCCTACTTCTCCTGAGTACGGAAATACCACATGTGTGACACTTTTTTGCAGCCAAGATGCGCAAAGGGGCCCTAAAACCAATGAGTACCTTTAGGATTTCACAGGGCAATTTTACGCATTTGGATTCCAAACTCCTTCTCACGCTTTAGGGGCCCCTAAAATGCCGGTGCAATAAAAATACCCCACAAGTGACCCCATTCAGGAATGCAGATACCCTAAGGTATTCGCTGATGGGCATAGTGAGTTCATGGAAGTTTTTATTTTTTGTCACAAGTTAGCGGAAATGGATTTTTTCTTTTTCTTACAAAGTCTCATATTCCACTAACTTGTGACAAAAAATAAAATTTTACATGAACTCACTATACCCCTCACAGAACACCTTGGGGTGTCTACTTTCTAAAATGGGGTCACTTGTGGGGTATTTTTACTGCCCTGGCATTTTAGGGGCCCCTAAAGCGTGAGAAGCGGTTTGGAATCCAAATGAGTAGAAAAGTCCTGTGAAATCCTAAAGGTACTCATTGGATTTAGGGCCCTTTGCGTTTGGCTGCAAAGTGCCACACATGTGGTATCGCTGTACTCGGCAGAAGTAGGGCAATGAGTTTAGGGTGTATTTTACATATACCCATACTGGGTGTGAAAATATCTCTGTAAATGACAACTTTTTCAATTTTTTTATACAAAGTTGTCAATTTACAGAGATATTTCTCTCACCCAGCATGGGTATATGTAAAAATACACCCCAAAACACATTGTCCTACTTCTTCTGAGTACGGCGATACCACATGTGTGACACTTTTTTGCAGCCAAGATGCACAAAGGGGCCCAAATTCCAATGAGTACCTTTTAGGATGGCATTTTTACGCATTTTTCTTCTCACGCTTTAGGGCCCCTAAAATGCCAGGGCAGTAAAAATACCCCAAATGTGACCCCATTTTAGAAAGAAGACACCCCAAGGTATTCTGTGAGGGGCATGGTGAGTTCATACAAGATTTTTTTTTTGGGCACAAGTTAGCGGAATTTGATTTTTTTTTTGTTTTTTCTCACAAAGTCTCCATTTCCGATAACTTGTGACAAAAAATTCAATCTTTAATGGACTCAATATGCCCCTCAGCGAATACCTTGGGGTGTCTTCTTTCCAAAATGGGGTCACATGTGAGGTTTTTGTACTGCTCTGGCATTTGAGGGTCTCCGCAATCATTACATGTATGGCCAGCATTAGGAGTTTCTGCTATTCTCCTTATGTGGAGCATACGGGTAATGAGATTTTTTTTTCCGTTCAGCCTCTGGGCTGAAAGAAAAAATGAACGGCACAGATTTCCTCATTCGCATCGATCGATGTGGATGAAAAAATCTCTGCCAAAAATATGCAAAAAAAGAGGGGCCTGGCGATTGCCAGGACATAGGGGCTCCGCCCAAACATCCATACCCACTCAGCTCCTATGTCCTGGCAAACGTGATTTCTTCATTCACATCGATCAATCGATCGTTGTGGAGGAAGAAATCTTTGACAAATTTTTGATACAAATTGTTTGCCAAAGCATATGAACTCCAACACCTCTCCTCAGCTCATATGCCTGGGCAAACGAACCTGTCCTGCAGAGGAGAAATCTCGTCTTGCAGCGCCGCATACACCGACTTCACATGTCTTTTGACAGCAGCGCAATGCTTCTCTCAGAATTCACATCAGTGCTGCGGCGTTTTCATCGGTTGGTCCGTTGATCTACCTGGAAAATAAAGGGTGGTTAGGGGGAAAAAAAGAAGAAGAAAAACAGGCAGCAGGCACATAACTTGAACGTTACAAACTTTATAAAACATGAATAAAACCTGAACATGAAAAAAAACGGAACTTTTAAAACCTGAACTAACTCAAGATATTTTTTTCTTGCTACCTGTTTAATTATTTTTTCTTTTTTAACCATTTCACTCTTTATTTTCCTAGCAGAAACCTCTCCTTTCCCATGGGACAATGTGTAAAGTGTAAATCACACAGAGATGGTGCGAAGTACACTATACACGTTATCCCAAGTGAAAGGAGAGGTTTCTACCGTTTCACACTTCTGCAGTAGCACAGCAGCACCGTCCCCTATGTGTTAGGGTCTCTCAAAACCTAGTATCCTGAGAGACCCTTGAGCCTGATTGTAAAAACTACCTATGATGTGCTGTCCCTAGGTCCCTAAGTGTACCTGAGTGTGGTACTTCCGGAAACACTCCCTAGGCATAGGGCAGGGTGGTCAGGACAGTCAGGACAGAAATAGCGGGTGTCACGCCTTATTCCACTCCTGCTACAGACACGACATCTTTTTCGGGGTGGCGGTTGGGTTGAGGTACCGGTAACGACACTGGGGAAGTGTCGCTCGTGTAGACGGCTCACTACACTGGTGGATGGGGCCACGGAACCTCCTGGATACAGGAGTTCGAAATGATCTCTTCCTGAAATTTGAGGAAGGATCCTGTTCTCCCCAGCCTTAGTGTAGAGAACGTAACTATTATAGGCAGCCAATTGAAATAAATATACAGACACCTTTTTATACCAGCGTCTGGTGCGTCGGGAAATCAAATACGGGGCCAACATCTGGTCATTGAAGTCCACCCCTCCCATGTGGAGGTTATAGTCGTGGACTGAGAGGGGCTTTTCAACGACACTGGTTGCCCGTTCAATTTGTATTGTCGTGTCTGCGTGAATGGAGGAGAGCATGTAAACGTCACGCTTGTCTCTCCATTTCACCGTGAGCAGTTCTTCGTTACACAATGCAGCCCTCTGCCCCCTTGCAAGTCGGGTGGTAAGGAGCCGTTGGGGGAAGCCCCGGCGACTAGGTCGCGCGGTGCCACAGCAGCCAATCTGTTCTAGGAACAAATGCTTGAAGAGGGCCACACTTGTGTAAAAGTTGTCCACATAAAGATGGTACCTCTTGCCGAATAAGGGTGACACCAAGTCCCAGACTATCTTCCCACTGCTCCCCAGGTAGTCAGGGCAACCGACCGGCTCCAGGGTCTGATCTTTTCCCTCATAGATCCGAAATTTGTGCGTATAGCCTGTGGCCTTTTCACAGAGCTTATACAATTTGACCCCATACCGGGCGCGCTTGCTTGGGATGTACTGTTTGAAGCCAAGGCGCCCGGTAAAATGTATTAGGGACTCGTCTACACAGATGTTTTGTGCGGGGGTAAACAAATCTGCAAATTTCTGGTTGAAATGGTCTATGAGGGGCTGAATTTTGTGGAGCCGGTCAAAAGCTGGGTGGCCTCTGGGACGGGAGGTGGTGTTGTCGCTAAAGTGGAGGAAACGCAGGATGGTCTCAAAACGTGTCCTGGACATGGCAGCAGAGTACATGGGCATGTGATGAATTGGGTTCGTGGACCAATATGACCGCAATTCATGCTTTTTTGTAATGCCCATGTTGAGGAGAAGGCCCAGAAAAGTTCTAAATTCGGAAACTTGGACTGGTTTCCACCGGAAAGGCTGGGCATAGAAGCTTTCCGGGTTGTCGGTAATAAATTGAGTGGCATACCGATTTGTTTCTGCCACGACTAAGTCAAAGAACTCCGCAGTGAAGAACAGCTCAAAAAACCCCAGCGCCGATCCTATCTGAGCTGTCTCCACCCGAACTCCTGACTGGGCGGTGAAAGGGGGATCTACTGGTGCGGCTGAAGTTGGGGGCTGCCAATCAGGATTTGCCAGCACCTCAGGGACTCTAGGGGCTCCACGGACCTGTCTGCGCGGTGGCTGCGACGGGGGAATTACTGCACGTGCCACCGTACCAGCTTCAACTGCCCTTCTGGTGCTCGCCACTTCACCATGTTGTACGGCAGTGCTGGTAGAAGGTCCAGGACGGGCTGCGCTGCTGGTGTATGCCTCACCACGTAATCCGGCAGCGCCAGCCCCACTCTGCTGCCCTTGAAACTGATCCTGCGCTACCTGCGATTTGACTGTGTTTGTGGCATCTGAGCGCTGTTTGGATATATTGAGCGCTCAGATCCAAGCCATCTGGGGATATGTTAAATGTCTGTGTGTACTGTAAAGGGTGGGACATTGTATATTGAATAATGATGTCTGTCCCATTGTCCCCACGTGTGTATTGGCGATTTCCCTTTGTCCTGAGAGATAATTGAATGAGTCCTCGATTGTCTCCAGGACAGAAGACATTGTGTATTCTCCTGCCTGGGATGATTACATTACCCATGTAGGGTAATTGTATCACAGGCAGAGGGGAGGGATATGCTGGGGGTGTCTGTATTGTCCCATTGTGTGTGATTGGCTGCTGTATCCCGTGTCGCAGTCTTCCTTCTGGTCCCCTAGGGAGTGTCCACCAGGTGGGAGACCTGGATAAATACCGGGCAGGTAGCCCTCAATAAAGTTAGAATTCCTGTTTAACCATTAATACGGAGCCTCGTCTCGTACTTGGGGGAATTGCTACGCCAGAACGTTCTCTTGCCTGTTCCAGGAGAGGAGGACTTCGTATGGTTCCAGTTCGGTGGATTCCAGCGGTTGTGGGTTGCTGTGCTCTTCGCCAGGGAATCGCTCGAACGGTATTAACCCTCACTATACCGGGTTATACCGTAACAGTTCCAATTCCGTAGTTGGGCTACGGATACATTATGGAACGACTCGGCCCTTAGGAGTCAGTTCTGCCAGGGGTTGTCTGAAAAATTAAAAGACGCGCTGGTGGTATACGAGGTCCCTGGGTCTCTTGAGGCTGCTATGTCTCTGTCCATAAGAATCGACAGACTGACTCAGGAGAGACTATTAAATTCTACAGAGGCCTCTATAGGGCAGGGATCGGTTTGTTATGATCCAGTCGAACCAATGCAAATAGGGCGCCACTAGACGGGTGAATCCTCCTAAGGTCCGCCGTAGGTCAGAGGTTTGTTTTCGTTGTGGGGAGGGGTCATTTTGTAAAGGTATGTCCCTCAGTACCCAAGAGACCACAAACAAAGGAGCCGATGGAAAAACTAGAGTCCCCAGATTGTGCGGAGGATAACAGTCTGGGCGTATTCGTTTCCTCCACAGAGTACATGGGCATGTGATGAATTGGGTTCGTGGACCAATATGACCGCAATTCATGCTTTTTGTAATGCCCATGTTGAGGAGAAGGCCCAGAAAAGTTCTAAATTCGGAAACTTGGACTGGTTTCCACCGGAAAGGCTGGGCATAGAAGCTTTCCGGGTTGTCGGTAATAAATTGAGTGGCATACCGATTTGTTTCTGCCACGACTAAGTCAAAGAACGCCGCAGTGAAGAACAGCTCAAAAAACCCCAGCGCCGATCCTATCTGAGCTGTCTCCACCCGAACTCCTGACTGGGCGGTGAAAGGGGATCTACTGAGTGCGGCTGAAGTTGGGGGCTGCCAATCAGGATTTGCCAGCACCTCAGGGACTCTAGGGGCTCCACGGACCTGTCTGCGCGGTGGCTGCGACGGGGAATTACTGCACGTGCCACCGTACCAGCTTCAACTGCCCTTCTGGTGCTCGCCACTTCACCATGTTGTACGGCAGTGCTGGTAGAAGGTCCAGGACGGGCTGCGCTGCTGGTGTATGCCTCACCACGTAATCCGGCAGCGCCAGCCCCACTCTGCTGCCCTTGAAACTGATCCTGCGCTACCTGCGATTTGACTGTGTTTGTGGCATCTGAGCGCTGTTTGGATATATTGAGCGCTCAGATCCAAGCCATCTGGGGATATGTTAAATGTCTGTGTGTACTGTAAAGGGTGGGACATTGTATATTGAATAATGATGTCTGTCCCATTGTCCCCACGTGTGTATTGGCGATTTCCTTTGTCCTGAGAGATAATTGAATGAGTCCTCGATTGTCTCCAGGACAGAAGACATTGTGTATTCTCCTGCCTGGGATGATTACATTACCCATGTAGGGTAATTGTATCACAGGCAGAGGGAGGGATATGCTGGGGGTGTCTGTATTGTCCCATTGTGTGTGATTGGCTGCTGTATCCCGTGTCGCAGTCTTCCTTCTGGTCCCCTAGGGGAGTGTCCACCAGGTGGGAGACCTGGATAAATACCGGGCAGGTAGCCCTCAATAAAGTTAGAATTCCTGTTTAACCATTAATACGGAGCCTCGTCTCGTACTTGGGGGAATTGCTACGTCAGAACGTTCTCTTGCCTGTTCCAGGAGAGGAGGACTTCGTATGGTTCCAGTTCGGTGGATTCCAGCGGTTGTGGGTTGCTGTGCTCTTCGCCAGGGAATCGCTCGAACGGTATTAACCCTCACTATACCGGGTTATACCGTAACAGTTCGAATTCCGTAGTTGGGCTACGGATACATTATGGAACGACTCGGCCCTTAGGAGTCAGTTCTGCCAGGGGTTGTCTGAAAAATTAAAAGACGCGCTGGTGGTATACGAGGTCCCTGGGTCTCTTGAGGCTGCTATGTCTCTGTCCATAAGAATCGACAGACTGACTCAGGAGAGACTATTAAATTCTACAGAGGCCTCTATAGGGCAGGGATCGGTTTGTTATGATCCAGTCGAACCAATGCAAATAGGGCGCCACTAGACGGGTGAATCCTCCTAAGGTCCGCCGTAGGTCAGAGGTTTGTTTTCGTTGTGGGGAGGGGTCATTTTGTAAAGGTATGTCCCTCAGTACCCAAGAGACCACAAACAAAGGAGCCGATGGAAAAACTAGAGTCCCCAGATTGTGCGGAGGATAACAGTCTGGGCGTATTCGTTTCCTCCATACGCATGTCTCAGTTTTTGTTGTCCGCTACCGTTGAGGCGGGCAATAAGACTGAGATCTGTTCCGTCTTTTTGGACAGTGGGGCGGGGGTCAACTTGGTGGATTCACGGTTTGCTCAGGCTCTGGGGTTTACTCCGGAACCGGTACGCAGAACTATTCCTGTTTTTGCCATCGACTCCTCCCTCTTACTCAGAGAGAGTTAACTCAGATCATCCATAATATCCATCTGCAGGTAGGGGACCTCCATAAAGAGCATATCTCTTGTTATGTCCTGGACGGTCTTCCGGCTCCTATGGTATTGGGGCTTCCCTGGCTGGTGACTCACAATCCAGTGGTGGATTGGCAGGCCGGGGAGATTGTGGAGTGGAGTGAACATTGTAAGGACAACTGCTTGAGTAGTAGGTGCTCAACACTCTCTGTAACAACTCTACCTGCCTTTCTGTCAGATTTTATGAATGTGTTCTCTGAGAAGGGTTGTCAGGGGTTACCACCTCATCGTCCATATGATTGCCCGATTAACCACTTCAGCCCCCTAGCTTAAACACCCTTAATGACCAGGCCACTTTTTACAATTCTGCACTACACTACTTTCACCGTTTATTGCTCGGCCATACAACTTACCACCCAAATTAATTTTACCTCCTTTTCTTCTCACTAATAGAGCTTTCATTTGGTGCTATTTCATTGTTGCTGACATTTTTACTTTTTTGCTATTAATCAAAAATTACCGAAATTTTTGCAAAAATTGACATTTTCACTTTCTGTTTGAAAATTTGTCAAATAAAACTGCATTTCGCTACAAATTTTTCTCTAAATTTATTGTTCTACATGTCTTTGATTAAAAAAATGCAATTAGTGTATATTTATTGGTTTGGGTAAAAGTTATAGCTTTTACAAACTATGGTGCAAAAAAGTGAATTTCCGCACTTTGACTTTCTGAATACCTGTCCTGTTTCCTGACGTACTACAATGCCCAGACAGTAGAAACACCCCATAAATGACCCCATTTCGGAAAGTAGACACCCTAAGGTATTCACTGGGGGCATAGTAAGTTCATGGAAGTTTTTATTTTTGTCACAAGTTAGCGGAAATGGTTTTTGGGGGTTTTTTAAAAATTTCATTTTCCGCAAACTTGTGACAAAAATAAAAACTTCCATGAACTCACCATGCCCATCAGCGAATACCTTAGGGTGTCTACTTTCCGAAATAGGGTCAGTTGTGGGTATTTTTACTGCCCTGGCATTTTAGGGGCCCCTAAGCGTGAGAATCCAAATGCGTAAAAATGCCCTGTGAAATCCTAAAGGTACTCATTGGAATTAGGGCCCTTTTGCACATCTTGGCTGCAAAGTGTGTCTCACATGTGGTATCGCCGTACTCAGGAGAAGTAGGGCAATGTGTTTTGGGGTGTATTTTTACATATACCCATATTGGGTGAGAGAAATATCACTGTAAATTGACAACTTTGTATAAATTTTTTTAAAAAGTTGGGTATGGGTATGGGTATATATAAAAATACACCTCAAAAGTCATTGCCCTACTTCTCCTGAGTACGGAAATACCACATGTGTGACACTTTTGCAGCCAAGATGCGCAAAGGGGCCCTAAAACCAATGAGTACCTTTAGGATTTCACAGGGCAATTTTACGCATTTGGATTCCAAACTCCTTCTCACGCTTTAGGGGCCCCTAAAATGCCGGTGCAATAAAAATACCCCCACAAGTGACCCCATTCAGGAAAGCAGATACCCTAAGGTATTCGCTGATGGGCATAGTGAGTTCATGGAAGTTTTTATTTTTTGTCACAAGTTAGCGGAAATGGATTTTTTCTTTTTCTTACAAAGTCTCATATTCCACTAACTTGTGACAAAAAATAAAATTTTACATGAACTCACTATACCCCTCACAGAACACCTTGGGGTGTCTACTTTCTGAAATGGGGTCACTTGTGGGGTATTTTTACTGCCCTGGCATTTTAGGGGCCCCTAAAGCGTGAGAATCCAAATGCGTAAAAATGCCCTGTGAAATCCTAAAGGTACTCATTGGAATTAGGGCCCTTTTGCACATCTTGGCTGCAAAGTGTGTCTCACATGTGGTATCGCCGTACTCAGGAGAAGTAGGGCAATGTGTTTTGGGGTGTATTTTTACATATACCCATATTGGGTGAGAGAAATATCACTGTAAATTGACAACTTTGTATAAATTTTTTAAAAAGTTGGGTATGGGTATGGGTATATATAAAAATACACCCCAAAAGTCATTGCCCTACTTCTCCTGAGTACGGAAATACTACATGTGTGACACTTTTTGCAGCCAAGATGCGCAAAGGGCCCTAAACCAATGAGTACCTTTAGGATTTCACAGGGCAATTTTACGCATTTGGATTCCAAACTCCTTCTCACGCTTTAGGGGCCCCTAAATGCCGGTGCAATAAAAATACCCCACAAGTGACCCCATTCAGGAATGCAGATACCCTAAGGTATTCGCTGATGGGCATAGTGAGTTCATGGAAGTTTTATTTTTGTCACAAGTTAGCGGAAATGGATTTTTCTTTTTCTTACAAAGTCTCATATTCCACTAACTTGTGACAAAAATAAAATTTTACATGAACTCACTATACCCCTCACAGAACACCTTGGGGTGTCTACTTTCTAAAATGGGGTCACTTGTAGGGTATTTTTACTGCCCTGGCATTTTAGGGGCCCCTAAAGCGTGAGAAGCGGTTTGGAATCCAAATGAGTAGAAAATGTCCTGTGAAATCCTAAAGGTACTCATTGGAATTAGGGCCCTTTGCGCATCTTGGCTGCAAAAGTGCCACACATGTGGTATCGCTGTACTCAGGCAGAAGTAGGGCAATGTGTTTTAGGGTGTATTTTTACATATACCCATACTGGGTGTGAGAAATATCTCTGTAAATTGACAACTTTGTATCAAATTTTTATACAAAGTTGTCAATTTACAGAGATATTTCTCCGCAGCATGGGTATATGTAAAAATACACCCCAAAACTCATTGTCCTACTTCTCCTGAGTACGGCGATACCACATGTGTGACACTTTTTGCAGCCAAGATGCACAAAGGGCCCTAAATTCCAATGAGTACCTTTTAGGATGGCATTTTTACGCATTTTTCTTCTCACGCTTTAGGGGCCCTAAAATGCCAGGTGCAATAAAATACCCCACAATGTGACCCCATTCAGAAAGCAGATACCTAAGGTATTCTGCTGATGGGCATGGTGAGTTCATGGAAGATTTTATTTTTTGTCTGCAATTTAGCGGAAATGGATTTTTTCTTTTTCTTACAAAGTCTCATATTCCACTAACTTGTGACAAAAAATAAAATTTTACATGAACTCACTATACCCCTCACAGAACACCTTGGGGTGTCTACTTTCTAAAATGGGGTCACTTGTGGGGTATTTTTACTGCCCTGGCATTTTAGGGGCCCCTAAAGCGTGAGAAGCGGTTTGGAATCCAAATGAGTAGAAAAGTCCTGTGAAATCCTAAAGGTACTCATTGGATTTAGGGCCCCTTTGCGCATCTTGGCTGCAAAAAAGTGCCACACATGTGGTATCGCTGTACTCGGCAGAAGCAGGGCAATGTGTTTTAGGGTGTATTTTTACATATACCCATACTGGGTGTGAAAAATATCTCTGTAAATGACAACTTTTTCAATTTTTTTATACAAAGTTGTCAATTTACAGAGATATTTCTCTCACCCAGCATGGGTATATGTAAAAATACACCCCAAAACACATTGTCCTACTTCTTCTGAGTACGGCGATACCACATGTGTGACACTTTTTTGCAGCCAAGATGCACAAAGGGGCCCAAATTCCAATGAGTACCTTTTAGGATGGCATTTTTACGCATTTTTCTTCTCACGCTTTAGGGCCCCTAAAATGCCAGGGCAGTAAAATACCCCAAATGTGACCCCATTTTAGAAGAAGACACCCAAGGTATTCTGTGAGGGCATGGTGAGTTCATACAAGATTTTTTTTTGGGCACAAGTTAGCGAATTTGATTTTTTTTGTTTTTCTCACAAAGTCTCCATTTCCGATAACTTGTGACAAAAAATTCAATCTTTAATGGACTCAATATGCCCCTCAGCGAATACCTTGGGGTGTCTTCTTTCCAAAATGGGGTCACATGTGAGGTTTTTGTACTGCTCTGGCATTTGAGGGTCTCCGCAATCATTACATGTATGGCCAGCATTAGGAGTTTCTGCTATTCTCCTTATGTGGAGCATACGGGTAATGAGATTTTTTTTTCCGTTCAGCCTCTGGGCTGAAAGAAAAAATGAACGGCACAGATTTCCTCATTCGCATCGATCGATGTGGATGAAAAAATCTCTGCCAAAAAATATGCAAAAAAAAAAGAGGGGCCTGGCGATTGCCAGGACATAGGGGCTCCGCCCAAACATCCATACCCACTCAGCTCCTATGTCCTGGCAAACGTGATTTCTTCATTCACATCGATCAATCGATCGTTGTGGAGGAAGAAATCTTTGACAAATTTTTGATACAAATTGTTTGCCAAAGCATATGAACTCCAACACCTCTCCTCAGCTCATATGCCTGGGCAAACGAACCTGTCCTGCAGAGGAGAAATCTCGTCTTGCAGCGCCGCATACACCGACTTCACATGTCTTTTGACAGCAGCGCAATGCTTCTCTCAGAATTCACATCAGTGCTGCGGCGTTTTCATCGGTTGGTCCGTTGATCTACCTGGAAAATAAAGGGTGGTTAGGGGAAAAAAAAAAGAAGAAGAAAAAACAGGCAGCAGGCACATAACTTGAACGTTACAAACTTTATAAAACATGAATAAAACCTGAACATGAAAAAAAAAAACGGAACTTTTAAAACCTGAACTAACTCAAGATATTTTTTTTTCTTGCTACCTGTTTAATTATTTTTTCTTTTTTTAACCATTTCACTCTTTATTTTCCTAGCAGAAACCTCTCCTTTCCCATGGGACAATGTGTAAAGTGTAAATCACACAGAGATGGTGCGAAGTACACTATACACGTTATCCCAAGTGAAAGAGAGGTTTCTACGTTTCACACTTCTGCAGTAGCACAGCAGCACCGTCCCCTATGTGTTAGGGTCTCTCAAAACCTAGTATCCTGAGAGACCCTTGAGCCTGATTGTAAAAACTACCTATGATGTGCTGTCCCTAGGTCCCTAAGTGTACCTGAGTGTGGTACTTCCGGAAACACTCCCTAGGCATAGGGCAGGGTGGTCAGGACAGTCAGGACAGAAATAGCGGGTGTCACGCCTTATTCCACTCCTGCTACAGACACGACATCTTTTTCGGGGTGGCGGTTGGGTTGAGGTACCGGTAACGACACTGGGGAAGTGTCGCTCGTGTAGACGGCTCACTACACTGGTGGATGGGGCCACGGAACCTCCTGGATACAGGAGTTCGAAATGATCTCTTCCTGAAATTTGAGGAAGGATCCTGTTCTCCCAGCCTTAGTGTAGAGAACGTAACTATTATAGGCAGCCAATTGAAATAAATATACAGACACCTTTTTATACCAGCGTCTGGTGCGTCGGGAAATCAAATACGGGGCCAACATCTGGTCATTGAAGTCCACCCCTCCCATGTGGAGGTTATAGTCGTGGACTGAGAGGGGCTTTCAACGACACTGGTTGCCCGTTCAATTTGTATTGTCGTGTCTGCGTGAATGGAGGAGAGCATGTAAACGTCACGCTTGTCTCTCCATTTCACCGTGAGCAGTTCTTCGTTACACAATGCAGCCCTCTGCCCCCTTGCAAGTCGGGTGGTAAGGAGCCGTTGGGGGAAGCCCGGCGACTAGGTCGCAGCGGTGCCACAGCAGCCAATCTGTTCTAGGAACAAATGCTTGAAGAGGGCCACACTTGTGTAAAAGTTGTCCACATAAAGATGGTACCTCTTGCCGAATAAGGGTGACACCAAGTCCCAGACTATCTTCCCACTGCTCCCCAGGTAGTCAGGGCAACCGACCGGCTCCAGGGTCTGATCTTTTCCCTCATAGATCCGAAATTTGTGCGTATAGCCTGTGGCCCTTTCACAGAGCTTATACAATTTGACCCCATACCGGGCGCGCTTGCTTGGGATGTACTGTTTGAAGCCAAGGCGCCCGGTAAAATGTATTAGGGACTCGTCTACACAGATGTTTTGTGCGGGGGTAAACAAATCTGCAAATTTCTGGTTGAAATGGTCTATGAGGGGCTGAATTTTGTGGAGCCGGTCAAAAGCTGGGTGGCCTCTGGGACGGGAGGTGGTGTTGTCGCTAAAGTGGAGGAAGCGCAGGATGGTCTCAAAACGTGTCCTGGACATGGCAGCAGAGTACATGGGCATGTGATGAATTGGGTTCGTGGACCAATATGACCGCAATTCATGCTTTTTGTAATGCCCATGTTGAGGAGAAGGCCCAGAAAAGTTCTAAATTCGGAAACTTGGACTGGTTTCCACCGGAAAGGCTGGGCATAGAAGCTTTCCGGGTTGTCGGTAATAAATTGAGTGGCATACCGATTTGTTTCTGCCACGACTAAGTCAAAGAACTCCGCAGTGAAGAACAGCTCAAAAAACCCCAGCGCCGATCCTATCTGAGCTGTCTCCACCGAACTCCTGACTGGGCGGTGAAAGGGGATCTACTGGTGCGGCTGAAGTTGGGGGCTGCCAATCAGGATTTGCCAGCACCTCAGGGACTCTAGGGGCTCCACGGACCTGTCTGCGCGGTGGCTGCGGCGGGGAATTACTGCACGTGCCACCGTACCAGCTTCAACTGCCCTTCTGGTGCTCGCCACTTCACCATGTTGTACGGCAGTGCTGGTAGAAGGTCCAGGACGGGCTGCGCTGCTGGTGTATGCCTCACCACGTAATCCGGCAGCGCCAGCCCCACTCTGCTGCCCTTGAAACTGATCCTGCGCTACCTGCGATTTGACTGTGTTTGTGGCATCTGAGCGCTGTTTGGATATATTGAGCGCTCAGATCCAAGCCATCTGGGGATATGTTAAATGTCTGTGTGTACTGTAAAGGGTGGGACATTGTATATTGAATAATGATGTCTGTCCCATTGTCCCCACGTGTGTATTGGCGATTTCCCTTTGTCCTGAGAGATAATTGAATGAGTCCTCGATTGTCTCCAGGACAGAAGACATTGTGTATTCTCCTGCCTGGGATGATTACATTACCCATGTAGGGTAATTGTATCACAGGCAGAGGGAGAGATATGCTGGGGGTGTCTGTATTGTCCCATTGTGTGTGATTGGCTGCTGTATCCCGTGTCGCAGTCTTCCTTCTGGTCCCCTAGGGAGTGTCCACCAGGTGGGAGACCTGGATAAATACCGGGCAGGTAGCCCTCAATAAAGTTAGAATTCCTGTTTAACCATTAATACGGAGCCTCGTCTCGTACTTGGGGAATTGCTACGTCAGAACGTTCTCTTGCCTGTTCCAGGAGAGGAGGACTTCGTATGGTTCCAGTTCGGTGGATTCCAGCGGTTGTGGGTTGCTGTGCTCTTCGCCAGGGGAATCGCTCGAGCGGTATTAACCCTCACTATACCGGGTTATACCGTAACAGTTCGAATTCCGTGGTTGGGCTACGGATACATTATGGAACGACTCGGCCCTTAGGAGTCAGTTCTGCCAGGGGTTGTCTGAAAAATTAAAAGACGCGCTGGTGGTATCACAAGGTCCCTGGGTCTCTTGAGGCTGCTATGTCTCTGTCCATAAGAATCGACAGACTGACTCAGGAGAGACTATTAAATTCTACAGAGGCCTCTATAGGGCAGGGATCGGTTTGTTATGATCCAGTCGAACCAATGCAAATAGGGCGCCACTAGACGGGTGAATCCTCCTAAGGTCCGCCGTAGGTCAGAGGTTTGTTTTCGTTGTGGGGAGGGGTCATTTTGTAAAGGTATGTCCCTCAGTACCCAGAGACCACAAACAAAGGAGCCGATGGAAAAACTAGAGTCCCCAGATTGTGCGGAGGATAACAGTCTGGGCGTATTCGTTTCCTCCATACGCATGTCTCAGTTTTTGTTGTCCGCTACCGTTGAGGCGGGCAATAAGACTGAGATCTGTTCCGTCTTTTTGGACAGTGGGGCGGGGGTCAACTTGGTGGATTCACGGTTTGCTCAGGCTCTGGGGTTTACTCCGGAACCGGTACTCAGAACTATTCCTGTTTTTGCCATCGACTCCTCCCTCTTACTCAGAGAGAGTTAACTCAGATCATCCATAATATCCATCTGCAGGTAGGGGACCTCCATAAAGAGCATATCTCTTGTTATGTCCTGGGCGGTCTTCCGGCTCCTATGGTATTGGGGCTTCCCTGGCTGGTGACTCACAATCCAGTGGTGGATTGGCAGGCCGGGGGAGATTGTGGAGTGGAGTGAACATTGTAAGGACAACTGCTTGAGTAGTAGGTGCTCAACACTCTCTGTAACAACTCTACCTGCCTTTCTGTCAGATTTTATGAATGTGTTCTCTGAGAAGGGTTGTCAGGGGTTACCACCTCATCGTCCATATGATTGCCCGATTAACCACTTCAGCCCCCTAGCTTAAACACCCTTAATGACCAGGCCACTTTTTACAATTCTGCACTACACTACTTTCACCGTTTATTGCTCGGCCATACAACTTACCACCCAAATTAATTTTACCTCCTTTTCTTCTCACTAATAGAGCTTTCATTTGGTGCTATTTCATTGTTGCTGACATTTTTACTTTTTTGCTATTAATCAAAAATTACCGAAATTTTTGCAAAAATTGACATTTTCACTTTCTGTTTGAAAATTTGTCAAATAAAACTGCATTTCGCTACAAATTTTTCTCTAAATTTATTGTTCTACATGTCTTTGATAAAAAAAATGCAATTAGTGTATATTTATTGGTTTGGGTAAAAGTTATAGCTTTTACAAACTATGGTGCAAAAAAGTGAATTTCCGCACTTTGACTTTCTGAATACCTGTCCTGTTTCCTGACGTACTACAATGCCCAGACAGTAGAAACACCCCATAAATGACCCCATTTCGGAAAGTAGACACCCTAAGGTATTCACTGGGGGCATAGTAAGTTCATGGAAGTTTTTATTTTTGTCACAAGTTAGCGGAAATGGTTTTTGGGGGTTTTTTCAAAAATTTCATTTTCCGCAAACTTGTGACAAAAATAAAAACTTCCATGAACTCACCATGCCCATCAGCGAATACCTTAGGGTGTCTACTTTCCGAAATAGGGTCAGTTGTGGGGTATTTTTACTGCCCTGGCATTTTAGGGGCCCCTAAAGCGTGAGAATCCAAATGCGTAAAAATGCCCTGTGAAATCCTAAAGGTACTCATTGGAATTAGGGCCCTTTTGCACATCTTGGCTGCAAAGTGTGTCTCACATGTGGTATCGCCGTACTCAGGAGAAGTAGGGCAATGTGTTTTGGGGTGTATTTTTACATATACCCATATTGGGTGAGAGAAATATCACTGTAAATTGACAACTTTGTATAAATTTTTTTAAAAAGTTGGGTATGGGTATGGGTATATATAAAAATACACCCCAAAAGTCATTGCCCTACTTCTCCTGAGTACGGAAATACCACATGTGTGACACTTTTGCAGCCAAGATGCGCAAAGGGCCCTAAAACCAATGAGTACCTTTAGGATTTCACAGGGCAATTTTACGCATTT
>JAKVIS010002064.1:0-26549 GCA_033119425.1 Bufotes viridis
GCGCAGGCACGTGACGTCAGTGAGTCACTCTGCCGCCCGCCCGGCCTGCCTGCGTTCTACAAAAAGTTGTTGTGAGTAGATATACAAGTTATATACAAGTGAGTGGGCAGCTTTAATGAACTTGATTTGAATGAGACATTATTTCTATAGTGCAGCACTGGAGCGGTGGGGGAGATCTGTGGGTGACATTTTTATTGGGGACATCTGTGGATGGCACTGTTAAGGGGTGGGGGGTCTGTGAATGGCACTGTTATGGGGTGGGGGGTCTGTGTATGCCATCCACAGATCCCTCATAACAGTGTCATCCCCAGATTCTCCATAACAGTGCCATCCACAGATCCCCCATAAGTGTCCGTCACAGATCCCCCCCCCCCCCATAACAGTGCGTCATTCCCAGATCCCCCATAACAGTGCCATCCACAGAGCCCCCATAATAGTGCCATTCACAGACCACCATTAGTTCAAAACCCACCAAAAGCACATGTTTTGGTTAAAAAAATTTTTTTTTCTTATTTCCCTCCCTGAAACCTATGTGCGTCTTATGGGCTGGTGCGTCTTAAAGGGCGAAAAATACGGTAATCATGTTTTTGTGTTGGCATTTTCTTAGAGCCATATTTTTTTTCATTTTTCGTGGTCTATGGAAGACCCTTCGGTTCCTGCACTCCCCCAGCCCCGACGGTCACATGACCACCCGGTCGGGACAGGAAGCGGCATAGCGCTTCCTAATCTGTATACAGCGATCTAGAAGGCAGGGACATACAGGAACAGTCTCTGCCTTCTCTTTGGGGTGTCCTGCTGTCACTTACAGCAGGCCCCCCGCTCGGTAGCTGCACGATTAGCGTGCAGCTGCCATCTCTGAAAGGACATTCCAGAGATAAAACGTCCATTCAGAGATAAACCTAACCGCCCAGGACGTTTATAGTCAATGAGCGGTTGGGAAGTGGTTAATAGTCCCATTTAGGCCCCCACTCAGTGACTTACAGGTGATGTCTCCTCTGACTGGAGTTGTTCTCTTTCCTTTATTTTCAGTCATTGACAGATCACTATGGTGACGTCTCCTGACCACAACTTGTTTCCTTTTGCGCTCCTACCTAGTAATCATCCCTATTTAGGCCCCAGTCCCACTCAGAAGTAATTTCCATTTAGGCCTAAATAGATATAATGCCCCCCTGTAGTGCAATCTCTACTTATAATGACCCCCAGTAGTGCCATCTGTACATATCATGTCCCCCAGTAGTGCCATAATGTCCCCCAGTAGTGCCATAATGTCCCCCAGTAGTGCCATCTGTACATATAATGTCCCCCAGTAGTGCCATAATGTCCCCCAGTAGTGCCATCTGTACATATAATGCCCCCCAGTAGGGGCCTGTTTACAGATAATGCCCCCCAGTAGTGGTCTCTTCACATATAGTGCCTCCCAGTAGTGGCCTCTTTACAATGAATGCCCTCTGTATATATAATTCCCCAACCCCTCCCCCATAATGCCTGCAGTAGTGTCCACAAAAAACAAGCAAACAACTAAATACTCACCTCATTCCCACTGTCTGTGATGCTGTCAGTCATTGCAACCATCCTGCACCGTACCACTGCCTCATAGGCCTCAGACCTAGCGGCCTTCAGCCTATGAGGCTGAACAGCGGGACACAGTTTCCGTCCCTGCTGTTCAACTCCAGAGACCCTTACAGACCAATACCAGATGATCCACAGCCCGGTATGGTCCATGGGGATCGCTAATCCCCTTACATAAAAAAACTTACATATTATTCAAATTGTTTTCTTATTGTTATATACACATTTTTTAGCACTTTTCTAGTGCTTTTTGCATACTATTCGCGTAAAAACCTGAATATTCCAGTTTTCAAACTCACCACTAAAGTAGACACAATAGGCTAATCCTTTCTGTCCCTTGCCAACTTTGCTGTATAGACTGGGACAGGATGAGCAGAGTCATCTCATTATTATTAGAGAGTGGACAAGTTAATGAAAGATCTGTGTTGTGGAGGCCTAAATAAAGCAAGATACAGTAGCAAAATATACATTATGTGCAGATATAAGGCTGCATTTACATCACTCCTGTCACTTCATGGTCTCTTGTGGAGGGGATGTACTGCATCACTTCCTAGGGACTGTAGTAATCGGTGACAATTCTCTGCCAATTGATGGCAATTCATTTCTGCTGCCATAAAGCACACTCTTCCTGCTGCACTTTCTATATCAGTGTTCCACATATTGCCATGGTGGTACATATGATGTTATGGTGCTCCCCATGTGGCTCCTATGACCCTGCTTGTGGCTATTCAGCTAGCTCATGGCAGCACAGAATACTTTGAATACTATATTACCTAGCAATACCAGAGTTGGGGTGGGTTGACATCTGCGTTCTGGATTCCGTTATGGCTTTCCGTTATAACGGAAAATAACGGAATCCATAAGACGGAAGTCAAAACGGAAGCCTTTAAGAGGCATTCCATTTTGATCCGTCTTAATAGAAGTCTATTTGCAATCATAACGGATCCGTCTGGTTCCTGTTATGCAAGACGGAAAACAGGACTTTTTTCTCCGTTCTGCGTAACGGAAACGGGACAGATCCGTTATGTTTCCTATAGACTTCTATTAGGACGGAATGCCTTTTAAAGCCATAACGGAATACAGAACGCAGATGTGAACCCACCCTTACCATAGCATTACTAAAACTTGCTACCATGTAAATTTAAAACCATGTCATTGGGTATTATTACTAGGACAAGAGACTAGTGACTAGGTTATGCCTTTCAGTGGTTTTTAGCGTATGTCTTATGTATTTCATGCAATGTTTTGATATTAAGGCCTTGTTCACACATTACTGTTTTGACAGTGTTTTAAATCACTTTAAAAAAAACTAATTGTTTTTTAAAAAAAAGTTTAAAAAGATTGAAATCTCATTTACAAGTTTAAAACCAGATAAAACGGGCACTGTTTTGAAGGCCTCATTCAGACGACCGTATGAACGGATCCGCATCCGATCCGCAATTTTGCGGAAAGTATGCGGATCCATTCATTTCTATGGGCTCCTCAAATATGCGGACAGTCCTCCGTGTGCTGTCCGCATCCGTCGTTCCGTTGTTTCTGTCCACAAAACAAAACTCACTTGTCCTATACTTGTCCGCAGAAAACGGTCCGTGGCCTAATACAAGTCTATGGATCCGCAAAAATGCGGATGCCAACGGATGCATTTCCGTATGTCATCCGCATTTTTGCGGATCTATGTCCGCATATTTGGCTGAAATGTTCTGTGACAGGATTTTTTTATACACATCTCCTTTTTTTTTTTTTTTATTTCTGCCATCATAACTTTATAAAAAAATAAAAATTACAACTTCCGTTTTTTTTTCGGATCCGCAAAAAAACTGAACATATTTTGCAGGATCCGTTCCGTTTTTTTGCGGATCCGCAAAAAACGGACATGTGTCCAGAAGAACTTACTGAAGCCATACGGCCGTCTGAATGAGCCCTAAGACTGAACTATTGTGACACAATTTTTCGTACAAGTATTGTGGCATTGTATGGCACTTTCCACATGTGAGAGTAGCATCTGCTGTGTGTGACAAAGCCTAACATCCCGTGGTCATATTAGGCTACTTTCACACTTGCGTTGTTGCCTGATCCTGCACGGATCATCAAAAAATAACGCTTCCGTTACTGATAATACAACCATCTGCGTCTGTTATGAACGGATCCGGTTGTATTATCTTTAACATAGCCAAGACGGATCCGTCATGAACTCCATTGAAAGTCAGTGGGGGACGGATCCGGTTTCCATTGTGTCTGAGAAAACAGATCTGTCCCCATTGACTTGCATTGTGGGTCATGCCAGATCCGTTTTGCTCCGCATCCCATGAAGGAAAGAAAACCGTAGTTTGCTACGGGGCAGTTATTACACATTTCCTGCCTAGCATTTATAATTTGTACCTTTCTTGTATTGTACAAGACTGCAGAGCAGAATCCTTAAAATAACATTTTCTGGTCTGTTCCATTTTACAGAAGAAACCTGGAACTAGTGCAACAAGTGCAAGCACCAGTGCTGCCGCCGCTAGCAGTAGCAAGGTAAGGAAAATACTCTTTACGTCTACTACCTGTTTCACAGATTCGCCGGGCCGCAGAATTCAGTGGGAGAATCGGTTCATATAATAATCTCAAAATTTCACGAAAAGCAAATCTGACATCTTTACCCGTTCACCAATACAGCCTACTGTCCATCACATCTGCGAAGCTTGTACAGGGTGAAAAAGTTCCCCCGTCTCTACTACTATTACTGCAAAACCCTTCAATTGTTGACTAAACTTGTGAACTTAAATTTAGGGGTGCTCTAAAGAGAATGTCTGAACAGAAAATGACTTTTTTATGTTAAACATATTTTTAAATAACTTTTTGGTGACGTTATCTTTCATTTTCTATATTTAAAAGAAATCCTGCAGTTTTCGCACTGGCCACTAAGCCTAATATAAGGGGCCATTTATTGGTCTGTACAGATCACTTTACTGCAGTTATCTGCTTATCATTACAGGCAGGATTAAGGCGCATTTACCCGTCCCAGTTGTCAGGCAGATTATTGGGAACGAAAGTTCCTACAAATGCTTTTTCCTGAAATTCTGCCCATGTAAAGGTGCCTCAGATCACTCAATGAATAAGAAAAATCGCTAGTTCATCGAGTGACATCACAACAATCAATCTGTATGAGGACGAGCAATGGCAGTAGCCCACACTCATCTCCATACAGTGGAGGTGATTGCGGGATGTAAATGCAGCTCTTCACCTCTACTGACGAGAAGGCAATTGTCAGGAAGGAAGGCTTCCTTCACGATAATTGTCTTCTCATCCGCCCAGTGTCAATGTGCCTTTTGAATGACAGATACCAGCTATATGTAGATAACACAGGACCCGCTATTCACAGTTGCTGATTGTTACAGCTTATCTGCTCCCTCCTGACCTCTTGACAGGTCACAGAGCATGCCTAGAAAGCTTTCTCATAGAAATATGGACCAACTCCTGTCCATTGTGTGTATGGCCCATGGCGGCTGCTGTACCGCATGTCTCTAAATGCTGTATGGTCGACTGGCGGTCATTTATGGGATATTATCAGTCCTTGTAAAAGGACATTTACTATCCCATAATACATTAGTACTGTATGTTCTCTGTGGGGAAAATGTTGCATCTTTTTATTATGTATTTATTTTACTATTACAGCTTTTTATTTGCTGTGTGGTGCTTGACGTTTACTATGCACATCACAGCATTTTTCTGCAGCGTACATGGCCTCAGAGGGTTAAGTGCTAGGGGCGAGCTAGTCACTCCTTTGGGTGGAGATTAAGGTTCTTACAGTTGCAGTTTGGGATGGCCGTGTCATGTCATGTGTGCATGAGATTTGGGAAGAGCCTGGTTACGTAGCAGAGGGGTTTGCCAGCACACCGAAAAGAAACTCTGATGTTGTGGTGGAGTTGCAGTGCAGGATATCAGTGAGGACGCAGGGCTTGCTCTTGAAATAAGGTACTTTTTTATTCTTCTGCAGCTCTATCAGTCTTGCTGTGACAGCAGCTGGCACCACGGCAGGATGGTGGCGTTTCTTTTTTTGACACAGGTTTACGGTGACTTTGTCTGAGATGGGTGTAGTGTAGACGAAGTATCTACAAAGTTCTGCGTGCATGGGGTGCAAAGAATCCTTACTGAGCTGAGCGACGGAGACGTTCCGCAGAGTTTTATTTGCAGGGTGTGGTGGTGTTATTGGCCTGTGCCGTCAGTCCCGAGCCACTGACAAGGGTGACCTGGGAGATAAAAGGCATATCAGTGTCACTAATGGGACCTGGCTCCTTACTGGAATATTAGGTGCGAGAATGTAGAGAGGCCGAAACAGACATTAATTGAATGTAAATCTGTGGTTCTAGTGAAATTAATGAAAGCTGGTAAATTATTAGTAATTGTATATTCTATAGTGATTATTTCTCCAAGAGATAAGTAGCGAAAGACATGTCTGGCAGCCCCTTCACTTTCTATCCTTACTACTGTCTGTTATCTCAGGCCTAGACTTAAAGGGGGTGTCTCACTTCAGCAAATGGCATTTATCATGTAGAGAAAGTTAACACAAGGCACTTACTAATGTATTGTGATTGTCCATATTGCCTCCTTTCCTGGATGGATTCATTTTTCTATCACATTATACACTGCTCATATCCAGGGATTACGACCAACCTGCAATCCAGCAGTGGTTGTCGTGCTTGCACATTATAGGAAAAAAGCATCGGCCACTCTGGTGGCTAGGACCATGGCAGCGCATATAGGCTAGTGCTTTTTCCTGTAGTGTGCAAGGACGACCACCACTGATGGGTTGCAGGGTGGTCGTAACCTCTGGAAATGAGCAGTGTATAATGTGATGGGAAAGTTAATGAAGTCAGCAGAGGAGGCAATATGGACAATCACAGTACATTAGTAAGTGCCTTGTATTAACTTTCTCTGCATGATAAATGCCATTTGCTGAAGCGAGACAACCCCTTTAAGGCTGTATTGGACTGACTGATTCTTCCGGCGATTGTCAGGAAGGAAGCGTTCCTTCCCGGCAGTCACCTGCTCGCTAGCGGAGGAGGCCGATGCTATTTCATGCAGCGATTTCCTCCTCAGAATAGGGAGCATCCATCGTTATGCGTCATTCTTCCCTATACTGGATCGCTATTTGCCGGCAGCAGAGCGCCTATTACACGGCACGATCTGCCACCTGCAAAAGATAATTTATTAACAACCTGTCAAAAGATTTGGTTTGCCCGATGAACAGGCAGTCGTCGGCAGTTATGCCCGGTGAACAGGCAGTCGTGGCAGTTATGCCCGATGAACAGGCAGTTGTCGGCAGTATTGCCCGGTGAACAGGCAGTTGGCGGCAGTATTAGACTGCAAGATGATTGCTAACGAGTATCTGGCAGAAAATCTAATACAGGCTTTAGGCCTCCTGCACACGGAAGTATGCGCCACGTGGCTGTGCTTTAGGCCACAATGCACGAACACCGACTGTGTGGCAGCCGCAGTGGATCGCAGACCCATTCACTTGAATGGGTCCGCTATCTGCCCGTTCCGCAAAAAGATAGAACATGTCCTGGGTTTGTATCTGATCACTTTAGGCAGGGTTCACATCACTTTTTTCCCATCCGTTTAACATCTACAAAAAACGTATACATTAAACGGATGCCTCAGACGCATCAATTCACGATAGACTTCCACTGTAAAAATAAAGTATTCTGTTTTTTTTTAACCATTGTAATAAAAAAAAGTATAGGTTTTTAGTGGAGTCCGTTTTTTCTAATGTATATGTCAAGAGGAGGACCTAAAACGTGATGTGAACCCAGCCTTAGTGACAATGTTTGTGTGGCTTCCCTCAGATATACCAGTAACAGCACAGTCCAGATATACCGATAGGTATGTAATGTGGGCCCTAGTGTGTGTGAGTGTTCACACTAGCATCATGGCGTTTCTTCTATCTTTAGAATGGTTCCCCACTAATCCTATAGTTGTCCTATAATGGGGTCCTTCAGGGTTCTGCCGGGGCTTTAATATATCCATCGGGGTTCCAGTATATAAAACTTAAAGGGGTTTTCCTTCTCCAGAGCAGGGCCCCTAAAGTGAAGGGAGAACAGCCACACATTTGCGGACACCCTCCTTTCACCACTACGGGAGTTCCAAAAATAGATAAACGCTCGCTCGGCTATTTTCGGCAGTCTCACAGCGGTGAATGGAGAGGTGGTCATGCTTGCGCAGCTCGCTCTCCATTTACTGCTATGGGACTTCCGAAAATAGCTGAGTGAACATGCAGCGCTCCATTCATAGCAGCAAATAGAGAGGATGCCAGGCATGCACAGTGCACTCCCACCAGTTCAGGGTGCCCATTCTGGAGATGGGAGCCGGTCCCAGATGTGGGACCTGCACCTATATGACATTCGTTGCATATCCTAGTGATAGGGCAGACCTTGAGATGGTAAAACACTTTTAATGGCGCTTTACATTGTGACGCCAAAACAGAGACCAGGGACTACGGGGCCTACTACCTGTAGGCTATGCCTGACGGCAGTCTACTGCTACTACTGCAAGCGGTCAAGCGCTAATGTAGAAATGATGAGGAAGATGAGCAAAAATTCGTACAATTTGTGACTGTGTTCGTACTGCAGATGGGTGTTTTGACAGCTGTATGTAACATTTGATGAATGCAGGGAAGGGCCAAGCACCACAGGCAAACGTTAAACTCCCTGAGAGAACGCACCCAAACATGTGAATAGTAACACTGAGCTGAGACAATGCCGTCTGAAGACACAATGGGACTTTATCAAGGGACTCGCTGTGAAAAAAAAAAGTCACAAGTCCCTTTTTTGACCAGATGTGCAACAATATTTAGTCACATGGCCAGTTTTACGTCATGGTCGACAGTTTGGCAGGGCGGGGCGTGTTGGGGACTGTGCTGGGACGACCACAGCAAGTTTACCTACATTAGGGGCTCATGCACATGACCGCTGGATGTTTTGCGGTCTGCAAATTGCGGATACCGGCCATTTACATTCCACATTTTGTGGAACACAATGGCCGGCCCCTAAGAGAATTGTCCTATCCTTGCCGGTAATGTGGACAATAATAGGACATGTTCTGGTATTTTTGCACAATGGCCATGTGGACATATGGACACAGAATCATTTCGGTTTTTTTACAGCCCAATTGAAGTGATTGGTCCCGCATACAGGCTGCAAAAAATAAATAAAACGGAACGAATGTGGAAAGAAAATATGTTTGTGTGTATGAGACCTTTCCCCTTCACATTCAGGTGTAAATGTCGGCGAAAAACTACTTCAGCCATGGCCAAGGCGTAGATGCGCCCAATTGATGATGAGGCGCACTCCTTAGCGAATCTTATGGCAGCATAAAAAGCCAGTCTTAGTAAATGACCCCCAGTCTGTACAGGCAGAGTGAAATGATCATTTAATCTGGACACGCATGGTTTGATGTCTCTGCCCGGTGAAACGAATGAGTGTGTACACGGCGTGACCACTCTGCTCTGACCGCTGCAGCCAGAAGTACCGGTAAGTTACCGTATTTCCTGCTGCTTAGGGCTCATGCACAACCTTCTTTCTCTTTTCCGCATCCGATCCACATTTTTTTGCAGATCGGATGCAGACCCACTCATGTTAATGAGGCCACTAAAATGCGGACAGCACAATGTGTGCTAACTGCATCCCTATGTGCGCCATTTACTTAATTAAATCATTTACTTATTTTATGGTTTACCATGGTGTAAAATGATAAAATAAGTCAACTCGCCTTACAGATCCCCCCACTGCTGCCATTCGGAGGATTTACTGTCCCCTTACAGTCTCTGCTCCCCCTTAACATGCAGGAGATGCCCTCACAGCTGATGGAATGACCTAATAAGTGTGCCATTACATGTCCTATGGATGAGACAGCCATGTATCACCACCATTATGCCTCATTCACACGTCCGTGTTCGGTCAGTGATTCCCATCAGTGATTTCGAGCCAAAACCAGGTGCGGCTCTAAACACAGAACAGGGGCAGATCTTTCCCTTATACCTTATGTCTGTGGAGGCGCCAATCCCGATTCTGGCTCACAATCACTGATGGAAATCATTGACGTGTGAACGAGGCTTTAATGTGTGATTGTTAGGAGGCTTTTCAGGCTACCACATACCAGTTACCTCCTATGTGTTACATTTAGCCGGCATCAGTGATATTCTGCTCATGTGTCATCAGTTAGAGCCCAGTTTAAAACCTGTAATTAGGTTATTTTGGATAACAGAAACCCACAAATTGTGCATTTCACATGACATCATTTGACATTTGGGAAATATGAAAGTACAGATATATAAAAGTCATGGCCATAGAAAGCGTTCAGAAATTCACAGCATAGATCTGTTATATAGATTTATATGTACTTTATATTGGGCCAACCATACACATTAGATAACAGGACACATGCATCAAGCTGAGCATGCTTGTGTGTGGAAGCGTCAGGAGAAATAGCCTTCATCCAAACATAGTACATACAGTATCTCATAAAAGTAAGTACACCCCTCACATTTTTAGAAATATTTTATTATACCTTTTCATGTGACAACACTGAAGATATGACACTTTGATACAATGTAAAGTAGTCAGTGTACAACTCGTATAACAGTGTAAATATAGTGTGCCCTCAAAGTAACTCAACACAGCCATTAATGTCTGAACCACTGGCAACAAAAGTGAGTACACCCCTAAGTGAAAATGCTATGGCCCCTATAACACTGTGCCTCTGGCAGGGTGTAATAGAATTCTGCTAAAATTGCTATTCACAGCAGACAGGTGCTCAAATGATCACAATTTTAATTTCAAGTCCCCTAAGGGGACTAAAGTTTTCAAAAATATTTTTTTAAATATTAAAAGTTAAAATGCCGTATTATTTATCATGCAAGGTGAATGACGTAAGAAAAAAATCTTCAATGCCAGAGCGGTCTTTTTGACCACCTTGCCTCCTCCCAAAAAGTTGAATTACAAATGATCAAAAAGTCAAATGTACACAAAGGTAGTATCAATAAGTCTGCAGCTCGGCCCACAAAAGATTAGCTCTCACAGGTCTGTCGGTGGAAAAAGAAAATATGCAAAGCGTCTTTTCTTTAAAGAGGACCTTTCATCACCCTAACAAATGTAAACTAAGTATACATACATGGAGAGCGGCGCCCAGGGATCTCCCTGCACTTACTATTATCCCTGGGCGCCGCTCCGTTCTGCCGGTATAGGCTCCGGTAACTTCAGCTCTGCGTCTCAACTGGGAGGAGCCTGCCCTTGTTCTCCTGGGCGTCTCCTTCTCCCAGGCTGTATCCTGACCAGCCTGACCAACCGCAGCGCTCAGCTCATAGCCTGGGAGAAGAAAACCTCCCAGGCTATAAGCTGAGCGCTGCGGTTGGTCAGCGCTACAGCCTGGGAGAAGGAGACGCCCAGGAGAACAAGGGCAGGCACCTCCCAGTTGAGACGCAGAGCTGAAGTCACCGGAGGACATACCGGCAGAACGGAGCGGCGCCCAGGGATAATAGTAAGTGCAGGGAGATCCCTGGGCGCCGCTCTCCATGTATGTGTACTTAGTTTACATTTGTTAGGGTTATGAAAGGTCCTCTTTAAGCTTTATTTTTTTTTTAAAGGAGTGGTAGTTTTTAGTTTTTTTTTTCCATCCCACAAATATTTTTTTTTTTTACAGTTTCTCAATACTTTATATAACCCATTAAATGGTTCCTTTAAAAAGTACAACTTGTCACACAAAAAACAAGCCCTCGTACGGCTATGTCAACTGAAGATGGGAAGTGAGCAAAACGTCGTCCCCAAAATTTGCTTGGTCATTAAAGGGGTTATCCACGATTTTAGAAGTAATGGGCTGTCCTCAGGATAGGCCATCAATACCTAATCGTGGGGGTCCATCATCTCCCACCGATCAGCTGTTCTGCAGTTGCTCAAGCACCTGAAGTCTGGGCCACAACTACACATTGTGTGGCGGACAAAGCTGGTTACTGTGGCACGGCTCCCATTGCAGCCAGTTGAAGTGAATGAGACCATCACTTGTCAACTCCTGGAATGGCATCCAGGTGTACTGGTCCACAGTAATGGGGAAGGCATGCTATTGGTTCTTAGTTCATAGTAGGTTTATTAGTCATTTCAGTGGTCCTTGGTGCACCGCTTTCCCTTCGCCCTGTAGATTGCGGATCTTTTTGGCTCAGATTTTGTGTCTTGTGTAAGGTGATGTGAAAGGTTCAGAAGGTATTATTTCTGTAGAGTAGGCACACTCCAGGGCGGGGAGTGTTCTCACACATACTTTTAGCTGTACCTTTCCCAGGCGTGGTTCAAAACACCACAACAGTAAGTAACTTTGGAAACCTTCAATAAAAACTCTGGCGCTGTGTCCTTATACCGTCCGCATACCGTACAGAGCGTCATATTCATTGTCTCTAGACCAGTTCTAGAATACCGGTGTGATCTTCTGATGAGGGGGCATAACGAGATCATGTCATCAGGGAGATTAGGTGGTTATTCCACTGCATGTATCTTCTTTGATCCGGACACACTAGATAATAACCTACAGAAACCTCCAGGCATGATGTCATGGAACGACGTCTGTTCCTCTTTGGCCTTTGTAAATGAAGTCATGGATTAGCTTCTGAAGGACTATTATGTAGTATTCTGAGTGTACAGTACGGCAGAGCACTTACTGCAAGAGCCTGTTCACATCATGTTTTTTCCAGTTGACCATTAGAGGAATATGCTGAAATAAGAGCTCATGCACACGACCATTGGCTGTCTTGTGGTTCCCATTTTGGGGAAAGGCCGGCCCCTAATAGAAAAGTCCTATCCTTGTCCGTAATGCGGGCAAGAGCGGGACAAGCTCTATCATTTTGCAGATGGAACGGCCGTGCGGATGCAGACAGCACACGGGCGGGGTGCTATCTGCATCTTTTGTGGCCCTATTGAAGTGAATGGGTCCGCATACGACCTGCAAAAAAAGTGGATCAGATGAAGACCCAAACCACGGTCATGTGCATGAGCCCTAACAAGTACAGATCATGGAGGCCCCACCTTGCAACTTACAGGACTTAAAGGGAACCTGTCATCAACTTTTCTCTGACCTCACTGAGGGCAGCATAAAGTAGTGACAGAAATGCTGATTTCAGCGGGGTGTCACTCATGAGCTAAAAGTAAGTGGTTGCCGAGAACCAGCATCATAATCATTGCAGCCCAGGCCTTGAAAAGAGTCAGATCTACCTGAGAAGAGTCATGGTTATTCCTAATCTCTTCCCCATCTGCTGATGATTGGCAGTTCTCTCCTAGAGAGAAAGGGAGAAAACTAGGTAGAAGACTGTCAGTCATCAGCAGGTGGGCAGGAGAGCAGGAATTCATGAATAACCAGGACTCTTCTCAGGTGGCCAGGACTCTTTCCAGACCACTTACTTATAACTTATAAATGACAGACCGCTGACATCACCTCACCTGTTTCTACTTTATTCTGCCGTTAGTATGGGCAGCATAAAGGTGATGACAGATCCCTTTAAGTGTAGATTCTCACACATGACAAAATTTTTCATTTACATTCGTCAACTTTTGTGGTGTGAAAAAGGTCACAAAATATAATTTTTTCGTTACTCAGCCAGCCTTGCCACTGTCCCAAAAGAGGGCAGGGCCAGCAGCCACCATTACATTTAACATCTTCAGCAGATTTTTGTCGTAGAGGAACACTGGAATTTATACCAGCCAGGGGCTAGCATAGAGCTCAGTTCAGGCCCACGGACTGCCAGCAGCGAGCCTGATCATCATAGCCCGGCATATGCCGCCGGACTATAATAATTTTGACCCACAGTTTTTTTTCTATTGTCTTTGTCCGACTATTGTGCGCTTTGTAATTTTTTTTAATTTCTTTATTTTTTTTATTACGCCACCTCCAGATGTTAGAAGCAAGTCTATGGGAAATGTAGCACAAACATTTTTTGCAGTAGTGTTCTTCTTAACTTGTGGTTAGTGTTGAGCGAACTTGTCTTTTAAGTTCTGCGGCCAAAGGTTGGGTTCGGGTTTTCGAAGAATCCCGGTATGGATTCCGCTACCACGGAGCATAACAGAATTTGGAATCCATAACGGGATTCTTCGATAACCCGAACCTGAACTTTGGACGCAGAACTTAAAACACAAGTTCTCTCAACATTACTTGTGGTGCGTTTTTTTTGCTCAGTAGGTCGCACATGTTATGGTGCTTATTTGGCTCATTTTAAACATCTATTGCTTTTTTTTATTTTTTTCTGTGGCTCTGGTTGGGAAAAAAAAAGCTTGAATCAGTCTGTGCTGTAATTTCTTTTTTCTTTTTAAATGGCTTTTCTTTTTTAATAGGGGTCCTCAGGGGAAGTGACAGTAGACGGGGTATATAATTTCCTGTTAAAAAATGCATGAATCAAAAAAAAAAAGGCACAAAAATGAAAACCTGCAAGAAAACACGTGTCTGCGCCTAGAATCTGTCTAAAAAGTGGCACAAACTGACTTTATTTTGATGTAATTAGGGTTTCTCCAAAACTCAAACCACAAAAATGCTGCATAAGCACCTAAACAACACCATACAAATGCATATATCTGGCACCCAATGTTAGCAGTGGTTCAGTGAGGCCTCCTTCACACCCTATGGCTGGTCGTACCCATCTCCGTACACTTTTCTCCTCCAGAGCCCTCTGGCAGTGGCTTTGACATTTGCCACAAGTAGCAGGCTTGGCTGTCTTTTATCTGACATGTAAAGAGACGTGTCCTCACTCAGCTGACGACTGTGGCTGTGGACCTATTGTGGAATCTAGAAGACATGCAGAGATTTGGCCCTTTGTATTGCCATTGGCGAAATCTGCAGCAGATCTGGAACCATTCATGGAAGAGTGGAGCTATTCAAATGCATTGTACTATACTTCATTGCAGAATTTCACTGTCAAATCTGCCACATGCGAACATTGTCTAAGGCCTCATGCACACGGCCGTTGTTGTGGTCCGCGTTCGAGCCGCATATTTTGCGGCTCGGACCCATTCACTTCAATGGGCCGCAAAAGATGCGGACAGCACTCCGTGCCCCTGTTCCATGCCCCCGCAAAGAAAATAGAGCATGTCCTATTCTTGTCCATTTTGTGGACAAGAATAGGCATTTCTACAATGGGCCGCGTTCTGTTCCGCAAATTGCAGAACGGAACGCGAAGCAGCTTCCGTGTTTTGCGGATCCGTGGTTTGCGGACCGCAGCACTTCCAGGAGATGCCCCTATAACAGTTTTTCTAGAGAAACGTGTATCTGCATGTAAGAGCTACAGATTAGTTTTTACATTCCTCAGTTTTTTTGTCATTGAAATAACTCAGTGTGGAAAAATGCCACAACAACAGCCTTTCCCAGTTTCATGTGATGGCATACTTTTCAGTCTTCGGCTAAAATATACAGCTCCTGCGCAAACCAGTATTACAGCCTCACGAAAGCCTCCTACTGTAGATCTTCGATGAAGGATCAGGTATGGTGCAATCAAACATGCCGCACCCTCAGTTCCATGACGTTTGCTTTTCTAGGACAGTTGGGTTGTCTCGATAAACATTAGATTGTTGAATCTTTTCCAAATCGAAGGCTTAGAATTAGGGTTCAGCGAACTTGTGTTTTAAGTTCGGCGTCTGAAGTTCGGGTTATCGCAGAATCCCGTTATGGATTCCGCTACCACGGACCATAACGGAATTTGGATACCACAACGGCCCGTTATGGTTTCCAAATTCTGTTATGGTCCGTGGTAGCGAAATCCATAACGGGATTCTGCGATAACCTGAACTTCGGACACCGAACTTAAAACACAAGTTCGCTCAACCCTACTTAGAATCACACATGCAGTTTTTGTGGCAGTTTTTCTTGAGAAAAGGTTATCAATATCTGATTGGTGGGGGCCCAACTCTCAGTACTGCTGTCTGTGAATGGGCCTGGGCTGCAATATCCAGCGCAGCCGCTATACAATGTATGCGCTGTGCCCGGTGCGGATCCTCTTCAAATAGCTGATCAGCAGGCTACCGAGAGTCAGATCCCCACAGATCAGATATTGATGACCTATGCTGAGGATGGGTCAACAGTAGTGTATTCCCAGGGTTTTAAAGTTTTTAAGGGATTTTCAGTGCTTACTGTTATCCACAGCACAGGACATACCATAAGTGTGGGGGTCCCGCTCGGTGCTGTCATCGACAGTCCTTTAGAAGTGAATGGAAGAGTAGTCCTGCATGAGCCCAACTTCTCCATTCTTAGAGGGTCTCCCGGACGTCACATTCCCTATCCTGAGGATATGGGATAAGTGTAGTTTGTCGGAAAAACCCTTTTAAGCATTTCTGCCGATCTTTCATAAAAACCTCCTTATGTGTTTCTTGCATGCAGTAGTTTCAGTTGATTGTCTACCGGCAGATAACAGGAAATGTAAGTACCAGTAAATACGTTGTTGAGGGCTTGTTTGGTCTATTGTTGGAATACGCCATTGTTTTCAGCCTGTACACGCGCACCCCTCGGAAGTAGGAAGGAATAGAACCAAATGTAGCCTGTAAAATACTGCATACCTGTATGTATATGGTCTGTCGCAGTGGTTTTCAGCCCCGGTCTTTATATCCTCCCATATTATTTCCAGAGAACCTGTGTCTGGTGAGACATTGGCCCCTGCGGTTGGGTCTAGTAATGGATGGAGATGCCAGGTCTGCCGGAATGAAGGCCACTCTTACAGAGATGGTGTCCATGTGCCTGTATAGGGCTCATTCCGAGGGCCATAATGCTTCTGCATTGGCATCCATAGGCCTCACTCACACATCCCGGTGCATTTTGCTGATGCAAATACTCGGCCTATGTTGCATCCGAGTTTTGCATCTGTAAAGTTCAGCGTGCATTTTTATTTTATTTTTTTACCATGGTTCATAAATTTTTAGCATCTGCAAAAAACATAAATGCTCCTTTCAGACTTTTTTTTATCATTGTTTCATGCAACGAATCGGTGAAAAATAGCATCCATGTTCTGTCCTTGGTTTGTATTGACCCATAGACTTCTATGGGCATGTTTTGCTTCCAAAGTAGACCAACGTAGTCTCCATGGTCCGTGCAGAAATCCGTGGCATGGGAATAAGCACAATGGATCCGTTCACTGTCCATGGAGAATACAGACGGCACACGTCCATTTCACTGACATGTGACTAAGGCCTCTTGCACACGGCCGTTCAGTGCATTGGGGACCACAAGTGAATGGGTCCGAATCCGTGAAGCGGAGTGCATATGGTCGGTGCCCGTATATTGCAGAACCGCCGTATGCGGCCCACAGTACGGCCATGGAGCACAACGGCCGTGCGCAAGAGGCCTAAGCCTTTTAATGGATTTCAGTCGTGACCTGTCCTACGGGTATGGAATGCTCTTAGTTTGGGTTATTACACCACGGAAGGGCTAGGACTTTTGCCTGTGTTATGGCTGCCTAGATCAGACATAGAAGAACTTTTGGCTGAGCATGCATGTGCATTGCTATGCAATAATGTCAGTCAGTCATTTGGCACCATATCCCCAAATTGATTCAACATGTATAATAAGGACGGAGGAGAATAGCTTTTCTGCTTTTTGCTTCAGGATCTGCTTTGTGCAGACTCAAGGTGCTTTTACACAGACCGATCATTGGAGGTTTTGTAGAAACAATGAGCAAACACTGGTTGGTACATCAGGTGATCAGGTTTTTATCCGGCACCAAGAATGATAGTTTCTGTGCAGCAGATGAGACTGTGTAAAGAGGGCTCTGTGATTGTCTATGGAGAAAAGATGATCGCTGAATGTAAAAGCATCAAATTATTCGTAAATGTCCCCCAGTAAGTTTTACCTTACATGAGGACGCACAGTCCGTATATGAGATATGAGCAGTGCATGTACCGTAATGGACCGTGCGGAGAAACAGCCGTTTATCTCAGTGATGAATAGGAAGCCATGCAGCAGAGAGGCAGAGGACGTCTGTTATCTGCAATACCCCGGCCACTTCTGTTCTATGCTTGCATCAGAGCTTTACTTTGCAGACAGTAGGAAAGTTCACATTCTTAACCTTCTCTTCACAAAAAGAAAAAAAATCTGTTCAGTCAGGCAAGGGTGTGTCTCCGAGGCTTGGACCTCCTCCCATGCAATCCGCATGGCATGAGTCAGACAACTATTGTGTCAGTTGTTAGGCAACCCTGTAATATTTAGCATCAGGATGTGTCACGCTGAACTGCAAAGGGACACCCTGCAGCTCTCTGCTCATGTGCTGCTGTTTGTAAATACTGCATATAGCGGCATGATGTATATATATCCTACTGATGTATACCGCTATATACTGTATGTGTATATACTACTGATGTATACCGCTATATACTGTATGTGTATATACTACTGATGTATACCGCTATATACTGTATGTGTATATACTACTGATGTATACCGCTATATACTGTATGTGTATATACTACTGATGTATACCACTATATACTGTAAGTGTATATACTACTGATGTATACCGCTATATACTGTAAGTGTATATACTACTGATGTATACCGGTATATAATGTATGTGTATATATCCTACTGATGTATACCTCTATATACTGTATGTGTGTATATATTCTACTTATGTATACCTCTATATACTGTATGTGTGTATATATTCTACTGATGTATACCACTATATACTGTATGTGTGTATATATACTAATAATGTATACCGGTATATAATGTATGTGTATATATCCTACTGATGTATACCGCTATATACTGTATGTGTATATATCCTACTGATGTATACCGCTATATACTGTATATCCTACTGATGTATACCGCTATATACTGTATGTGTGTATATATTCTACTTATGTATACCAGTATGTAATGTATGTGTATATACTGTATATCCTACTGATGTATACCGCTATATACTGTATGTGTATATATCCTACTGATGTATACCTCTATATACTGTATGTGTGTATATATTCTACTTATGTATACCAGTATGTAATGTATGTGTATATACTGTATATCCTACTGATGTATACCGCTATATACTGTATGTGTATATATCCTACTGATGTATACCTCTATATACTGTATGTGTGTATATATTCTACTTATGTATACCAGTATGTAATGTATGTGTATATACTGTATATCCTACTGATGTATACCGCTATATACTGTATGTGTATATATCCTACTGATGTATACCGCTATATACTGTATGTGTATATATCCTACTGATGTATACCGCTATATACTGTATGTGTATATATCCTACTGATGTATACCGCTATATACTGTATGTGTATATATCCTACTGATGTATACCGCTATATACTGTATGTGTATATATCTTATACTGTATACCAGTATATACTACTGTGTGTGTGTGTGTATATATATATATATCATACTGATGTATACCGCTATATACTGTATGTGTATATATCTTATACTGTATATACTGTATGTGTGTGTTTATATATCTTACTGATGTATACCGGTATATATTGTATTTGTGTGTGTGTGTGTATATATATACGGTATACGTGTGTGTGTGTATAATATATCCAAAACAAAGATTGAGGGCCGCACTCCAAAGATGGTGAAGGGTATGAGACCCGTTTATTCCCCAAAATAATGAGGCCTTTGTCAAGCAAATACACAATGCAGGCTCGGGCTATAAATACCCATAAAGCCTCAGAGCAGGGTCGATAAAAATCAATGATTTTCTTTAAAAAATCCAAAAAAATTGGTTTTATTTTATTTAAATCGGATTTTTTTTATTTAAATTGGATTTTTTATATAAAATGCTTTTTGAGGAAAATATATTACCATCCAAAGGTTATTCCATCATAAAATAAATTAGTTTTTTAATTATGTAGAATAAGGCTGTATATGTTTAATTTTTTTTTGTAAATAAATTCCATTGATCCATTCACAATGTCCTGCTCTTTTACAGGTTTTTCTTAGATTATTGGGCAGTTTCTCTGCCTACAAGATATTATCACAGATGCTTGGTTTACTTTTGCAGTTCTCAAAACTGAATTTGACTCCGCAGAGATCACAGGCCTCTTCTTCACAGCAAGTCTTCATCTACTTGCATATTATAAGTTATACCAGCAAGAATTAGACTTAGGGCTACTTTTACATTTGCGTTCGGTGCGGGTCCATCCAGTACTTGTACAGACGGATCCGCACTGAAAATACAAACCAATGCATCCGTTCAGAACGGATCGGTTTGTGTTACATGTGGAAAAAAATGCTAAGTCCCAAACGGATACGTTCTGACCCCCATTGAAAGTCAATGCAAACAGATCCGTCCCCATTGACTTACATCGTAAGTCAGGACGGATCCGTTTGGCTCAGCATCGCTAGGCGGACACCAAAACTCTGCAAGCAGCGTTTTGGTGTCCGCCTCCAAAACGGAAAGGAGGCGGTATGGAGCCAAACCAGTGCATTCTGAACGGATCCGCATCCATTCGGAATGCATTTGAGCTGAACGGATCAGTTTGGGGCCTCTTGTGAGACCTTCAAAGGGATCTCACAAGCGGATCCCCAAACGCAACTGTGAAAGTAGCTTTATGTAGAAAACTATGATTTAAATCAAGCCTTACTGACTAGTGATTTAAATCAAATCCACCCTGCCTCAGAGTAAATTACATAATTAATATCAATCAGTGTAATAAATAAAGTTACATGTGTATACATATATGTATATAAATATAATCATGTGGACAATATGTATATCATAAAAACATCAAATGTGACCAGTGATGGTTAATAAATATACACTGTGAAACAGTATATTCACAAATAGAATACATTTTCTCACAGTCTAAGTGATGACCCCCTGATGTGAGAGTGAACAATAAAAAAGTCAGCAGCAGCTGCTATACATCAATAATAATACAAAAACGCCTACTACATATCAGAGGGGCTCCATGCGTCTCGCGGCGTCCCTCCGTACCCAACACACAATCTCCATCCCACAATGCACCCACAAGGTCACATGGCACGCGCGCATCACGTGACCGCTGCCATTGTGTGTATATATACGGTTTACCTGTGTGTGTGTGTATATATATATATATATATATATAGGCCATACATCTGACTATTGTGTATGCGTAAAAATGTATACTGCGATGTTCTCATAGGCACCTGTGGACCAAATGTGACTTCCGTGAGAGCTCTGCCATCTTACGGCAATGAGTATTGTAGCACGTCTGTTCACATACGTTTTCTGGCTTCTGTTTATAAGAGAAGTGCTGTGACCGATCCACAACAGATTTCAGTTGTGCCCGACGGACCGCATTGATGTATATTGTGTCTGTCCGGTTCCCATGAGATGTCCATCGTTTTTGTCACTTTTTTCTTTTTTTTTTAAAAGTCAAAACCAGGAGTGGATCCTAAATACAGAAAGATATAATGGTAACATTTGCATATCTTCTAGTGAACCAAGCTGAACGCCCTATATTAGATCAGGATGAATGCCAATGGACAATAACACAGCCATCAGCACTATTACACAGGCTGATTGCTACCGCTGTCCTTCCGTCCCCATTCAGTTCTGCCGATCCTCACCAGCATGTCCCCGATAACAGAGATGTGTTGCCGATAATCAGGCAACGGTCATCCTGATCAGCCAAGAGAGTTTGCGTGTTCATCGACTGCACCATTATACGGGCACTATAGTGTAGTGTATATTGAATAGTTCTGGAATGTATTGGATAACACTGACAACATTATGTCAGTGTTATCCAATACATTCCAGACCTCTAAGGGTTACAGAGCATCATAAATCAGTATAATGCTATGTGACCCCGGCAGTGCTGGGAGGTCGAGACGGGTGCTCTCGCTGACACACACTCGTGTGAAAGGGGCCTAAGTCTACCTAAACTCCATGCAGATTGAGTGCAGTTTTTAGATACAGATTTTCTAGCAGAAAAGTACCAGCAAAGTGAATGGGATTGGACTATGCCATGTGCACTTTGCTTTTTTCTTCTGTGTGGAAATTGATCTGTTGTGTGGATTTTAAACTCCGCAGGGTGTCAATGGTTTGTGTGATTCTGCACCTTCTGTAGAGGGGTATTCTACATAGACTTTAATGAGGTTGTTAACATAAACAGAAAAATCCACACTAAAATCTATAAAAAAAAAACGCACTAAAACTGTGATGTATAGTGCAGGTTTGGTGTGGATTTCATGCAGAATTTTTGCCTACAAATCTGCACTGTGTGCACGCACCCTTAGGCCATCTGCACGCGTTGCCGAATACGTGTGGTTTCACCATGTGGATTCACGTGCAGAAAAACTGCAGCGTATTACACAACCAACATAGTGTATAAGATTACAGAAATCTCACGGTCAATTTGCTGATTTTTTCCATGCAGAAATTGACCTGCCACGCTGATTTCAAAATCCATAGCATGTCACTTATGTTTGTGGTCTTAGCTGCGGATTTCACCCTTTTCAATGGAACGGTGAAATCTGTGGCAAAACCGCAACAAAAACCAATGTTAGACATTTTCGATTTTGGTGTGGATATGGTGCAGAAATGCACATAAGTCCGCACTGAAATTTGTGTGGAGCTGGCTCAAGGGTTATATGGTGAAGTAAGTATGGTTTAGTTGAATCACAAGAGGGCAAGCATCGGTGTGGTTGCACATAGAAATTTTTTTGAGAAACACCGCTTATTTTTGTCATTGTAAAAGCCACTGCGGCCAGATGTTACAAATGTTGGTCAAAAGTAAAGGATAAAACTCACTACAAACATTCTGTTTATTGTAATATTTTTTGTGACTTGCAATTTTGTTCAAATTGCACCATGCTTTGGGTGAGGCCTTATTTTTAGGCGTTGTCCCATAGATGTCTCTATAAAAAAAAAAGGCAGAAAGAAACACAATCGAAACAGTGTGTGACTAAAAAATACCACCCCAAAAGAGAGTAAAATATTGAAGACCTATCGTCAGGATAGGTCATCCATATTAGATCAGACCAGTGGGGATCAGACTACCATCCAGTTCAGATGTTATCCTGCTCACATGATAGAAGCCAATTTTACTTTGGGAAAAAAATTCCTCCAATCAGGCAATCAGAATAACTCCCTGGATCAACGACCCTCCTCTAGTAACTATTGGCCCCTCTTGAACTCTTTTAGTGTACTCACCATCACCAATTCCTCAGGCAGAGAGTTCCACAGTCTCACTGCTCTTACTGTGAAGAATCCTTTCTATGTTTGTGTACAAACCTTCTTTCCTCCAGACGCAGAGGATGTCCCCTCATCACAGTCACAGTCCTGGGGATAAATAGATGATGGGACAGATCTCTGTACTGGCCCCTGATATATTTATACACAGTTATTAGATCTCCCCTCAGTCGTCTTTTTTCTAAAGTGAATAACCCTAATTTTGATAATCTTTCAGGGTACTGTAGTCCCCCCATTCCAGTTATTACTTTAGTTGTTCTCCCGGGAACCCTCTTCAGCTCTGCTATGTCTGTCTTGTTCACAGGAGCCCACAACTGTACACAGTACTCCGTGTGTGGTCTGACCAGTGATTTGCAAAGTACTATGTTCTCATCACGTCCATCTATGCCCCTTTGGATGCAACCCATTATCTTATTGGCTTTGGCAGCAGCTGCCTGACACTGGTTTCTACAGCTTAGTTTGCTGGTAACTAAGATACCTAGGTCCTTTTCCATGTCGGTGTTACCCAGTGTTTTACCATTTAGTATGTGCGGGTGACTTGCATTATTCCTTCCCGTGTGCATAACCTTACATTTGTCAGTGTTAAATGGAACCTGTCATCAACTTTATGCTGCCCATACTAATGGCAGCATAAACTAGAGACAGGTGAGTGTATTTCAGCGGTCTGTCATTTAAAAGTAAGTGGTTGCCGAGAACCAACATCACAATCATTGCAGATTGGGCCTGGAAAAGAGTCCCGGCCACCTGAGAAGAGTCCTGGTTATTCATGAATTCCTGCTCTCCTGCCTGCTGATGACTGACAGTCTTCTACCTAGTTTTCTCCCTTTCTCTCTTGGAGAGAACTGCCAACCATCAGCAGATGGGGGAGAGCAGGAGATTATGAATAACCATGACTCTTCTCAGGTAGATTTGACTCTTTTCAAGGCCTGTGCTGCAATGATTATGAAGCTGGTTCTCAGCAACCACTTACTATTAGCTCATGAGTGACACACCGCTGAAATCAGCATTTCTGTCACTATTTTATGCTGCCCTCAGTGAGGTCAGCATAAAGTTGATGACAGGTTCCCTTTAAACCTCATCTGTCACTTCTCTGCCCAAGCCTCCAATCTTTCCAGATCCCTCTTTATTGCTGTATACTGTCCTCTTACGTGTTAATTACTTGGGGGTCCTATTCTTCCATTCTATTCTGGGACCACTGGAGAGCAGGAAAAAAACTAAATCAAGAAAAAAAATTGTTCTTGCTTTATAAAAAAAAAATCTAAATTATGATTTGAGACTATATCACCCAGCAATACATTAACATATATCATTATGTCAATGGTAGATAGTGTCACTGTGGGGAGTAGGGGAACCCCCCTACCCTACCTTATCTGGAAAGAAGAGGAATGCAACTAGGCCTGAAACCAAGGACAAGGGACTGGGACACCTCCTAGCACATACCTAATCCTCGCCCTGACTCCTAACTGCATGAGCGGACCTTGATGGTAGGGCGGCCCATGCTTAGGAAACCTAGAGCCCTACTAACCCTGAGATCCCTGATAGCAAGGCCAGGGCCAGAGACGACCCATTCTTCCAGGACACGGAAGAACAGGAGTCTCAGATAGCCTAACAGCAAAGAGAGGAGACCAAGAGCAGCAACTGGACGGCAGGTAAACACACAGTGTAACAACAGTTCTCCAGAACAACAACCACTTACCTGCCGCAGCAAAGTTGGAACACCAAAACCATCCCCGACCCCCATACAGACAACAGATGAAGGCTTCAGGCAGGGCTGCTCTTAGTCTTTGGATTCCCCCTCCGGGAAATCCCAACGGACCCCCTCACGGAGGTACAACACAAGCAAAGGAAACGTCTTGCAGGCACCAACACCAACTGACCAGACATGTAACAACAAACAAGACGTGCACCAAACCCACGCCAAACAACACACCAGGAGGGGAAGGAAGACAAGGAGGAAACACACAGTATGACATGGCAGATGACATTGCTGAGAACCTCGATGGCTTGGATGGCCCTCAGATCTCACATGCAAGGCAGACAAAACAAACTGATCTCAGTCTTCAAGCCAGAGGATATAACGAGACCTGAGACCACACCCAACTCACCAAGCACACACCATAAACCCCTGCACACCAGGATGGGGAGGGGAACAGCTTAAAGGGAAAAAGCCCACACATTCAGAAACAACACGTTGCCGCAGGCAACTGCAAGTGTGGAAACCGTGTCACCGCGCACACACCATAGGCCGTGACACTGCCCCCACATGCAACAACAACACCACGTTGCCACAGGCAATTGCAAGTGTGTAAACCATGTCACCGCGCCTACCACAGGCTGTGACAGGTTCAAATCTTCGGTTATATTTTTGTATACACCTGCACATCTTATATTTGGATCCATCTGAAATGTTTTTTTAAACTTTTCCCCTTGATCTCTCTTGAGAGATGCCCTATTTTCTATACATTACAACACTAGAGAGCAGGGAAACATGCTGTGAGGAAATAGTTGTCAGTGTTTCCCTTCTCTCTTGATCTAGAAGAGCGGATTTCCCGTATGTGATGTGCAAGGGGCCTTATTTCTCTGATTTATGGCAAAAACATAGTAACAGAACCTAAGCTCGGAGCGCGGAGATACAGGATTGTGTCCAGCCTGCAATCCGAATGCTACAGTCTATTCATACGGGGTTAAGACGTCTGATATGTGTTCCTGTTTGGTCTGGGGATGGTATATTTATATAACAGCCCACATTCACCTGTGAACTATAGAGCTCCATGTATCTCTATGGAAGATTCCTTCTGTTTTAGCTCTTCTCAGTATAAACTGTGTGTATTTGATGGCTGAGGAAATGGGGGCTCTTTCATAACAGCAGCTGATAGTCATCCTCACCGCTGTATGTGCAGTAATATTTCTTATAGTACTTGGTTGGAAATGCAACACTCTAATTTAATGGAACAATTTATTTTACAATGTTAACTACTTCAATACCACCTCCCTTCCTTCGCTGCATCTCCCCGTCATGCAGATCACAATTAAGCCCCTTTCAGACAAGCGAGTGTCCCGCTCCAGACTCGCAGCGCATCTCCTGTCCTGAACTTCCAGCACTGCCAGGGTCACATAGCATTATATTGATTTTATGATGTTATATAAACCTTACAGTTCTGGGAAATATTGGATAACACTGACAGCATTATGTCAGTAGACATAAAGAAGTAGCAGCAGCATATCCGGTTTCTTTCCTTTTATTCAGAGGACTTCACAGCATAGATACAAGTAAAGTGCAGATGCAACGTTTCGGCTGTAACCAACCTTTGTCAAGCATAGTTACAAAGTGATACAAACCAACATTAAGGCCTCTTGCACACGAACGTTTTTTGTGGACCGTATACTGGCAGTTTTTTCAGTTCAGTATACTGACAGTATACTGAACCATTCACTTCAATGGGTCTGCAAAAAATACTGAAGTGTCTCCGTATGCCTTCCGTTTCCGTTTTTCCATTTTTTCTGTTCCGTTTAAATATAGACCATGTCCTATTCTTGTCCGCAAATCACGTTCAGTGGCTCCATTCAAGTCAATGGGTCTGCAAAAAAACGGAAAGCATACTGAAGTGCATCCGTATGTCTTCCGTATCCGTTCTGTTTTTTGCGGAACCACCTATTGAAAATGTTAAGACCAGCCCAATTTTTTCAATGTTATTACTGTATACTGTATATGCCAAACGGAAAAACAGAACGGAACAACGGAACCAAAACGGAAACAAAACGGAAGCAAAAA
>JAKVIS010002065.1:0-27514 GCA_033119425.1 Bufotes viridis
TATACAGTGTTATCAGGACCCCGTGTCTCCTGTAATGTGCGGATCCTCCGACACCTCATATACACATATTATATACAGTGTTATTATCAGGACCCCCGTGTCTCCTGTAATGTGCGGATCCTCCGACACCTCATATACACATATTATATACAGTGTTATTATCAGGACCCCCGTGTCTCCTGTAATGTGCGGATCCTCCGACACCTCATATACACATATTATATACAGTGTTATTATCAGGACCCCCGTGTCTCCTGTAATGTGCGGATCCTCCGACACCTCATATACACATATTATATACAGTGTTATTATCAGGACCCCCGTGTCTCCTGTAATGTGCGGATCCTCCGACACCTCATATACACATATTATATACAGTGTTATTATCAGGACCCCCGTGTCTCCTGTAATGTGCGGATCCTCCGACACCTCATATACACATATTATATACAGTGTTATTATCAGGACCCCCGTGTCTCCTGTAATGTGCGGATCCTCCGACACCTCATATACACATATTATATACAGTGTTATTATCAGGACCCCCGTGTCTCCTGTAATGTGCGGATCCTCCGACACCTCATATACACATATTATATACAGTGTTATTATCAGGACCCCCGTGTCTCCTGTAATGTGCGGATCCTCCGACACCTCATATACACATATTATATACAGTGTTATTATCAGGACCCCCGTGTCTCCTGTAATGTGCGGATCCTCCGACACCTCATATACACATATTATATACAGTGTTATTATCAGGACCCCCGTGTCTCCTGTAATGTGCGGATCCTCCGACACCTCATATACACATATTATATACAGTGTTATTATCAGGACCCCCGTGTCTCCTGTAATGTGCGGATCCTCCGACACCTCATATACACATATTATATACAGTGTTATTATCAGGACCCCCGTGTCTCCTGTAATGTGCGGATCCTCCGACACCTCATATACACATATTATATACAGTGTTATTATCAGGACCCCCGTGTCTCCTGTAATGTGCGGATCCTCCGACACCTCATATACACATATTATATACAGTGTTATTATCAGGACCCCCGTGTCTCCTGTAATGTGCGGATCCTCCGACACCTCATATACACATATTATATACAGTGTTATTATCAGGACCCCCGTGTCTCCTGTAATGTGCGGATCCTCCGACACCTCATATACACATATTATATACAGTGTTATTATCAGGACCCCCGTGTCTCCTGTAATGTGCGGATCCTCCGACACCTCATATACACATATTATATACAGTGTTATTATCAGGACCCCCGTGTCTCCTGTAATGTGCGGATCCTCCGACACCTCATATACACATATTATATACAGTGTTATTATCAGGACCCCCGTGTCTCCTGTAATGTGCGGATCCTCCGACACCTCATATACACATATTATATACAGTGTTATTATCAGGACCCCCGTGTCTCCTGTAATGTGCGGATCCTCCGACACCTCATATACACATATTATATACAGTGTTATTATCAGGACCCCCGTGTCTCCTGTAATGTGCGGATCCTCCGACACCTCATATACACATATTATATACAGTGTTATTATCAGGACCCCCGTGTCTCCTGTAATGTGCGGATCCTCCGACACCTCATATACACATATTATATACAGTGTTATTATCAGGACCCCCGTGTCTCCTGTAATGTGCGGATCCTCCGACACCTCATATACACATATTATATACAGTGTTATTATCAGGACCCCCGTGTCTCCTGTAATGTGCGGATCCTCCGACACCTCATATACACATATTATATACACTGTTATTATCAGGACCCCCGTGTCTCCTGTAATGTGCGGATCCTCCGACACCTCATATACACATATTATATACAGTGTTATTATCAGGACCCCCGTGTCTCCTGTAATGTGCGGATCCTCCGACACCTCATATACACATATTATATACAGTGTTATTATCAGGACCCCCGTGTCTCCTGTAATGTGCGGATCCTCCGACACCTCATATACACATATTATATACAGTGTTATTATCAGGACCCCCGTGTCTCCTGTAATGTGCGGATCCTCCGACACCTCATATACACATATTATATACAGTGTTATTATCAGGACCCCCGTGTCTCCTGTAATGTGCGGATCCTCCGACACCTCATATACACATATTATATACAGTGTTATTATCAGGACCCCCGTGTCTCCTGTAATGTGCGGATCCTCCGACACCTCATATACACATATTATATACAGTGTTATTATCAGGACCCCCGTGTCTCCTGTAATGTGCGGATCCTCCGACACCTCATATACACATATTATATACAGTGTTATTATCAGGACCCCCGTGTCTCCTGTAATGTGCGGATCCTCCGACACCTCATATACACATATTATATACAGTGTTATTATCAGGACCCCCGTGTCTCCTGTAATGTGCGGATCCTCCGACACCTCATATACACATATTATATACAGTGTTATTATCAGGACCCCCGTGTCTCCTGTAATGTGCGGATCCTCCGACACCTCATATACACATATTATATACAGTGTTATTATCAGGACCCCCGTGTCTCCTGTAATGTGCGGATCCTCCGACACCTCATATACACATATTATATACACTGTTATTATCAGGACCCCCGTGTCTCCTGTAATGTGCGGATCCTCCGACACCTCATATACACATATTATATACAGTGTTATTATCAGGACCCCCGTGTCTCCTGTAATGTGCGGATCCTCCGACACCTCATATACACATATTATATACAGTGTTATTATCAGGACCCCGTGTCTCCTGTAATGTGCGGATCCTCCGACACCTCATATACACATATTATATACAGTGTTATTATCAGGACCCCCGTGTCTCCTGTAATGTGCGGATCCTCCGACACCTCATATACACATATTATATACAGTGTTATTATCAGGACCCCCGTGTCTCCTGTAATGTGCGGATCCTCCGACACCTCATATACACATATTATATACAGTGTTATTATCAGGACCCCCGTGTCTCCTGTAATGTGCGGATCCTCCGACACCTCATATACACATATTATATACAGTGTTATTATCAGGACCCCCGTGTCTCCTGTAATGTGCGGATCCTCCGACACCTCATATACACATATTATATACAGTGTTATTATCAGGACCCCCGTGTCTCCTGTAATGTGCGGATCCTCCGACACCTCATATACACATATTATATACAGTGTTATTATCAGGACCCCCGTGTCTCCTGTAATGTGCGGATCCTCCGACACCTCATATACACATATTATATACAGTGTTATTATCAGGACCCCCGTGTCTCCTGTAATGTGCGGATCCTCCGACACCTCATATACACATATTATATACACTGTTATTATCAGGACCCCCGTGTCTCCTGTAATGTGCGGATCCTCCGACACCTCATATACACATATTATATACAGTGTTATTATCAGGACCCCCGTGTCTCCTGTAATGTGCGGATCCTCCGACACCTCATATACACATATTATATACAGTGTTATTATCAGGACCCCCGTGTCTCCTGTAATGTGCGGATCCTCCGACACCTCATATACACATATTATATACAGTGTTATTATCAGGACCCCCGTGTCTCCTGTAATGTGCGGATCCTCCGACACCTCATATACACATATTATATACAGTGTTATTATCAGGACCCCCGTGTCTCCTGTAATGTGCGGATCCTCCGACACCTCATATACACATATTATATACAGTGTTATTATCAGGACCCCCGTGTCTCCTGTAATGTGCGGATCCTCCGACACCTCATATACACATATTATATACAGTGTTATTATCAGGACCCCCGTGTCTCCTGTAATGTGCGGATCCTCCGACACCTCATATACACATATTATATACAGTGTTATTATCAGGACCCCCGTGTCTCCTGTAATGTGCGGATCCTCCGACACCTCATATACACATATTATATACAGTGTTATTATCAGGACCCCCGTGTCTCCTGTAATGTGCGGATCCTCCGACACCTCATATACACATATTATATACACTGTTATTATCAGGACCCCCGTGTCTCCTGTAATGTGCGGATCCTCCGACACCTCATATACACATATTATATACAGTGTTATTATCAGGACCCCCGTGTCTCCTGTAATGTGCGGATCCTCCGACACCTCATATACACATATTATATACAGTGTTATTATCAGGACCCCCGTGTCTCCTGTAATGTGCGGATCCTCCGACACCTCATATACACATATTATATACAGTGTTATTATCAGGACCCCCGTGTCTCCTGTAATGTGCGGATCCTCCGACACCTCATATACACATATTATATACAGTGTTATTATCAGGACCCCCGTGTCTCCTGTAATGTGCGGATCCTCCGACACCTCATATACACATATTATATACAGTGTTATTATCAGGACCCCCCGTGTCTCCTGTAATGTGCGGATCCTCCGACACCTCATATACACATATTATATACAGTGTTATTATCAGGACCCCCCGTGTCTCCTGTAATGTGCGGATCCCCCGACACCTCATATACACATATTATATACAGTGTTATTATCAGGCCCCCCGTGTCTCCTGTAATGTGCGGATCCTCCGACACCTCATATACACATATTATATACACTGTTATTATCAGGACCCCCGTGTCTCCTGTAATGTGCGGATCCTCCGACACCTCATATACACATATTATATACCCTGTTATTATCAGGACCCCCCCGTGTCTCCTGTAATGTGGGTAGTGATGTTGCGAACATAAAATTTTCAGTTCGCGAACAGCGAACGCGAACTTCTGCAAATGTTCGCGAACGGGCGAACCGGGCGAACCGCCATAGACTTCAATTGGCAGGCGAATTTTAAAACCCACAGGGACTCTTTCTGGCCACAATAGTGATGAGAAAGTTGTTTCAAGGGGTCTAACACCTGGACTGTGGCATGCCGGAGGGGGATCTATGGCAAAACTCCCATGGAAAATTACGTAGTGGACGCAGAGTCGGGTTTTAATCCATAAAGGGCATAAATCAACTAACATTCCTAAATTGTTTGGAATAACGTGCTTTAAAACATCCAGTGTGTGTATACGATCAGGTATGATGTTGTATCGATCAGGTAGTGTAAGGGTTACGCCCGCTTCACTGACATTGACAGACCAAACTCCCCTTTTAATGCACCGCAAACAGTTCATTTGCACAACCGCAAACTCCCCATTTGCACAAGGTTGGATACCAAGCTAGCCACGTCCCGGTGATGTCATTGAAGGTTTCTTCCTCCACCCAGCCACGTACAACACCAAGGGTCCCCAAAAGATGAATTGAATTGATTTTTCGAACGGGGAGATGGTTAAAAAACGCTGGCTCCCTCCACTCTGTTTTAAACCACGGTCACTGCGTCTGCGCCGTGCAATTTACTGTCACACCCGATATGAGTGGTATTTTCTGTAGTACTATTCTCATCAGTTTAATCCCTCTAACGTCCCCAATCTGGGGGCCATTTATTGAATAGATTTTTCGAGCGGGAGATGGTTAAAAAACGCTGGCTCCCTCCACTCTGTTTTAAACCACGGTCACTGCGTCTGCGCCGTGCAATTTACTGTCACACCCGATATGAGTGGTATTTTCTGTAGTACTATTCTCATCAGTTTAATCCCTCTAACGTCCCCAATCTGGGGGCCATTTATTGAATAGATTTTTCGAACGGGAGATGGTTAAAAAACGCTGGCTCCCTCCACTCTGTTTTAAACCACGGTCACTGCGTCTGCGCCGTGCAATTTACTGTCACACCCGATATGAGTGGTATTTTCTGTAGTACTATTCTCATCAGTTTAATCCCTCTAACGTCCCCAATCTGGGGGCCATTTATTGAATAGATTTTTCGAGCGGGAGATGGTTAAAAAACGCTGGCTCCCTCCACTCTGTTTTAAACCACGGTGACTGCGTCTGCGCCGTGCAATTTACTGTCACACCCGATATGAGTGGTATTTTCTGTAGTACTATTCTCATCAGTTTAATCCCTCTAACGTCCCCAATCTGGGGGCCATTTATTGAATAGATTTTTCGAGCGGGGAGATGGTTAAAAAACGCTGGCTCCCTCCACTCTGTTTTAAACCACGGTCACTGCGTCTGCGCCGTGCAATTTACTGTCACACCCGATATGAGTGGTATTTTCTGTAGTACTATTCTCATCAGTTTAATCCCTCTAACGTCCCCGACTCCCCAATCTGGGGGCCATTTATTAAATAGATTTTTTGAGCGGGAGATGGTTAAAAAACGCTGGCTCCCTCCACTGATATGAGTGGTATTTTCTGTAGTATTATTCTCATCAGTTTAATCCCTGTTACGTCCCATATCAGGGATTGCCTTTTGTGAAAAAAATTTAGGCCGGGTACCTTCGACTGCCTTCACAGTGACAGACCAAACTCTCGTACACTAAACTGAATTGATTTCAGGAACCGGGAGATGGAAAAAGCAGCTTGGTCGGTCCTCTTACTCCCAAATTGGGGCACTGCGGCGTGCACAGAGCAATGTGCTGTGACACCCTATATGAGTGGTGTCTTAACTAGTACTATTGCTATCAGTTTAATCCCTGTTACGGACCCTATCCGGTCGAATTGATTAACCATTGTCGAATCCCCCATTGACATCCCCTTATAAGCTGTGTAAAGCATATTTTTAGTTTGGTTTTGAACTGCTGCATCCTTTCCGACTTTCGGTAATTTGGTAACATTTCTGCCACTTTCTGCTTATACCGGGGTCTAGTAGCGTGGCCACCCGATCGCTTTTGGTCTGATCATAATGAAGCAACGGCCTTATCATCTGGGGTGTGGCAACATTGCCAACACACTTATAGAGGTGATGATGATTGCTTCATTGTGATACATAAGCCCCTTCACCACAACAAGGTAACGATCACGAAGGGAATTGACACTTGTATGTGCCTTTTTTTTGGTTTGTTTTTGCAGCCACAGTGCTGCACCATAGGACAGAAAAATTAGGCATGTACACATGCCTGAAAAATAATGGCACTGTTGCAGCCGCTATTGTAGCAGCGGCCGGAAAAATTTATGTTTTCCAGGCAGAAAAGTGACTAAAACATTGCGGCTTGAACCTAGTTGGTGGTGGAGAATTCACGAAAGTCATCCGGTATGCAGACATTAAATACAGCAGCGTGGGGACCATTTTAAGGCCATGGCATGTAATCAGGCCTTTTGTTAGTCAAACGTATCCCCCACTGTCAGTCCCTTCGGGATCCATGCCTCATTCATCTTTATGAAGGTGAGGTAATCAACACTTTTGACCGAGGCGACTTCTCTTGTCAGTGACAATGCCTCCTGCTGCACTGAAGGTCCTTTCTGACAGGACACTTGAAGCAGGGCAGGCCAGAAGTTCTATCGCAAACTGGGATAGCTCAGGCCACAGGTCAAGCCTGCACACCCAGTAGTGAAGGGGTTCATTGCTCCTCAGAGTGTCGATATCTGCTGTTAAGGCGAGGTAGTCTGCTACCTGTCGGTCGAGTCGTTCTCTAAGGCTGGATCCCGAAGGGCTGTGGCGATGAGTAGGACTGAAAAAGCTCCGCATGTCCTCCATCAACAACACATCTGTAAATCGTCCAGTCCTTGCCGCCGTGGTAGGAGGAGGATTACACTCACCTCTTCCCCTGTTAGATTCCCGTTGTGCTGTGACATCCCCTTATAAGCTGTGTAAAGCATATTTTTAGTTTGGTTTTGAACTGCTGCATCCTTTCCGACTTTCGGTAATTTGGTAACATTTCTGCCACTTTCTGCTTATACCGGGGTCTAGTAGCGTGGCCACCCAGTACAGATCGTTCTCCTTTATCCTTTTTATACGTGGGTCCCTCAACAGACATGACAGCATGAAAGACCCCATTTGAACAAGGTTGGATGCAGAGCTACTCATTTCCCGTTCCTCGTCCTCACTGATGTCATTGACGGTCTGTTCTTCCCCCAGCCACGTACAACACCATGGGTCCCAGATAGGTGACAACAACGAGCACCCTGGGGTGCCTGCTGTGGTTGGTCTTCCTCCTCCTCAAAGCCACCACATTCCTCCTCTGACTCCTCTTCCTCATACTCCTCTTCCAGCGTTGCTGCAGGTCCGACAGCGATGATGACAAGGCTGTTTCTGGTGGTGATGGTGACCACAACTCTTCCTCTTCCTCTTCACGCTCATCTACAGCCTGATCCAGAACTCTTCGCAGGGCACGCTCCAGGAAGAAAACAAATGGGATGAGGTCGCTGATGGTGCCTTCGGTGCGACTGACTAGGTTTGTCACCTCCTCAAAAGGACGCATAAGCCTACAGGCATTGCGCATGAGTGTCCAGTAACGTGGCAAAAGATTCCCAGCTCCATAGAGGCTGTCCTAGCACCCGGTCATACAAATACTCGTTGTGGCTTTTTCTTGTTGGAGCAGGCGGTCGAACATTAGGAGTGTTGAATTCCAACGTGTCGGGCTGTCGCATATCAAGCGCCTCACTGGCATGTTGTTTCGCCGCTGAATATCGGAAAAGTGCGCCATGGCCGTGTAGGAGCGCCTGAAATGGCCACACACCTTCCTGGCCTGCTTGAGGACGTCCTGTAAGCCTGGGTACTTAGACACAAAACGTTGTACGATGAGATTCAACACATGTGCCATGCACGGCACATGTGACAACTACTCAAATTTAATGCCGCCAACAGATTGCTTCCATTGTCACACACCACTTTGCCGATCTCCAGTTGGTGCGGGGTCAGCCACTGATCCACCTGTGCGTTCAGGGCGGACAGGAGTGCTGGTCCTGTGTGGCTCTCTGCTTTCAGGCAAGTCAACCCCAAGATAGCGTGACACTGTCGTATCCGGGATGTGGAATAGCCCCTGGGGAGCTGGGGGAATCAGTTGATGTGCAGCCAGACGCCGCAGCAGAAGAGGACTCAGCCGAGGAGGATATTGAAGAGGATGGAGTAGGAGTAGAGGAGGTGGCAGTAGGTCTGCCTGCAAGTCGTGGTGGTGTCACCAACTCCGCTGCGGAGCCACGCATTCCATGCTTGTCAGCCGTCAGCAGGTTGACCCAATGCGCAGTATACGTGATATACCTGCCCTGACCGTGCTTTGCAGACCAGGTATCAGTGGTCAGATGGACCCTTGCCCCAACACTGTATGCCAGAGATGCCATGACTTCCTTTTCAATGACATGGTAGAGGTTTGGGATTGCCTTTTGAAAAAAATTTCGTCCGGGTACCTTCCACTGTGGTGTCCCAATAGCGACAAATTTTTTGAAGGCCTCAGAACTCTACCAGCTGGTATGGTAAAAGCTGGCGGGCTAAGAGTTCCGTCAAGCCAGCTGTCAGTCGCCGGGCAAGGGGTGACTTTGTGACATTGGCTTCTTATGCTCAAACATGTCCTTGACAGACACCTGACTGTGGGCAGATGAGCAGGAACTGCTGAAGGTGAGAGATGGAGTGGCGGGTGGTTGAGAGGGGCAGGGAGGACAGCAGTGGTTGGCGTGGCTGAAGATGCTGGACCAGGAGGAGCATGGTGGCTTTGAGTTTGTGTGCTGCTTGTACTCATGTGTTGATCCCATAGGCGTTTGTGATGTGAGATCATGTGCCTTCGCAAAGCAGTTGTACCAAGGTGGGTGTTGGACTTCCCACGACTCAGTTTCTTTTGGCACAGGTTGCAAATGGCATTGCTTTTATCAGAGGCAGACACACAAAAAAATGCCACACTGCTGAGCTTTGCAATGACGGCATTCTAGTGGTGGCAACAGCATGCGTTGACTGGCGTGCTGTCTGGCTGACCCCAGGTGCCGATACATGCTGTCTGACTGTGCCACTAACTCCTTGCGACGACCTCCCCTGCTTCCAACTCGTCTCCTCATTCTCTCTGTCTCCCCTTCAGAACTTTCCCCTCTTCTTCTCTTCGAGCAGGCACCCACGTGGCATCCGTGGACACATCGTCATCATCAACCGCTTCACTTGTATCTGACACCTCAGCAAAGGAAGCAGCAGCGGGTACAACATCATCATCATCATCATCACACTGTACGTCCATGTGTGTAATCCTGCCTGACTGAGACATATCCCGTAATCTACATCATCTGGCAATAATGGTTGCGCATCACTAATTGCATCCAACTGATGTGTAAATAACTCCTCTGACGGATCAAGTGAAGCGGCTGTGGTGGCTGTGGTGGTAGTGGTGGTGGTGGCGACGGGCGGGTGCGTGGTAACTTGAGAGCAGGTGACCGAAGCTGAGCTGGAGGAGGATGGTGCGTCAAGGTTCTTAGCGGAAGCTGTTGAAGATTGGGTGTCCTGTCTAAGCCAGTCAACTACGTCCTCTGAATTTTTCGGGTTCAGGGTACGTGGCCTCTGAAAACTGGGCATTATTCCAGGGACAGTGGAAATCACAGCACCACGACCACGACGGCCCCTGCGAGTCTGGCCTGCCTCTGCCTGTCATTTTTTTAGATAAGTGGTACTACGCGTGCTAGGTACTGTGCCACCCGGTATGAGTGGTTGGCACTGGCAGTGGGCACACTACAGTCTGTGGAAGTGGGCCTGACACACACTGGCAGCAGGCAAGCAACTGAATTTAGACTACTGTCTAAAAATTAAATGCCTTATTTATCGGCAAGCTACTGTGCCACCCGGTATCAGTGGTTGGCACTGGCAGTGGGCACACTACAGTCAGTGGAAGAGGGCCTGACACACACTGGCAGCAGGCAAGCAACTGAATTTAGACTACTGTCTAAAAATTAAATGCCTTATTTATCGGCAAGCTACTGTGCCACCCGGTATCAGTGGTTGGCACTGGCAGTGGGCACACTACAGTCAGTGGAAGCGGGCCTGACACACACTGGCAGCAGGCAAGCAACTGAATTTAGACTACTGTCTAAAAATTAAATGCCTTATTTATCGGCAAGCTACTGTGCCACCCGGTATCAGTGGTTGGCACTGGCAGTGGGCACACTACAGTCAGTGGAAGAGGGCCTGACACACACTGGCAGCAGGCAAGCAACTGAATTTAGACTACTGTCTAAAAATTAAATGCCTTATTTATCGACGAAGCTACTGTGCCACCCGGTATCAGTGGTTGGCACTGGCAGTGGGCACACTACAGTCAGTGGAAGAGGGCCTGACACACACTGGCAGCAGGCAAGCAACTGAATTTAGACTACTGTCTAAAAATTAAATGCCTTATTTATCGGCAAGCTACTGTGCCACCCGGTATCAGTGGTTGGCACTGGCAGTGGGCACACTACAGTCAGTGGAAGCGGGCCTGACACACACTGGCAGCAGGCAAGCAACTGAATTTAGACTACTGTCTAAAAATTAAATGCCTTATTTATCGGCAAGCTACTGTGCCACCCGGTATCAGTGGTTGGCACTGGCAGTGGGCACACTACAGTCAGTGGAAGAGGGCCTGACACACACTGGCAGCAGGCAAGCAACTGAATTTAGACTACTGTCTAAAAATTAAATGCCTTATTTATCGGCAAGCTACTGTGCCACCCGGTATCAGTGGTTGGCACTGGCAGTGGGCACACTACAGTCAGTGGAAGAGGGCCTGACACACACTGGCAGCAGGCAAGCAACTGAATTTAGACTACTGTCTAAAAATTAAATGCCTTATTTATCGGCAAGCTACTGTGCCACCCGGTATCAGTGGTTGGCACTGGCAGTGGGCACACTACAGTCAGTGGAAGAGGGCCTGACACACACTGGCAGCAGGCAAGCAACTGAATTTAGACTACTGTCTAAAAATTAAATGCCTTATTTATCGGCAAGCTACTGTGCCACCCGGTATCAGTGGTTGGCACTGGCAGTGGGCACACTACAGTCAGTGGAAGTGGGCCTGACACACACTGGCAGCAGGCAAGCAACTGAATTTAGACTACTGTCTAAAAATTAAATGCCTTATTTATCGGCAAGCTACTGTGCCACCCGGTATCAGTGGTTGGCACTGGCAGTGGGCACACTACAGTCAGTGGAAGTGGGCCTGACACACACTGGCAGCAGGCAAGCAACTGAATTTAGACTACTGTCTAAAAATTAAATGCCTTATTTATCGGCAAGCTACTGTGCCACCCGGTATCAGTGGTTGGCACTGGCAGTGGGCACACTACAGTCAGTGGAAGTGGGCCTGACACACACTGGCAGCAGGCAAGCAACTGAATTTACACTACTGTCTAAAAATTAAATGCCTTTTTTGATCGCAAAGCTACTGTGCCACCCGGTATCAGTGGTTGGCACTGGCAGTGGGCACACTACAGTCAGTTGAAGTCGGCCTGACACACACTAGCAGCAGGCAAGCAGCTGAAATTACACTAAAGTGTAAAAATTAAATGCCTTTTTATGCAAAGTCCTGTGCCAGCCGGTATGAGTGGTGGGCACTGGCAGTGGGCACACTACAGTCAGTGGAAGTCGGCCTGACACACACTAGCAGCAGGCAAGCAGCTGAAATTACACTAAAGTGTAAAAATTAAATGCCTTTTTTATGCAAAGTCCTGTGCCAGCCGGTATGAGTGGTGGACACTGGCAGTGGGCACACTACAGTCAGTGGAAGTCAGCCTGACACACACTGGCAGGCAACTAACCTTAGATTAAAGTGTAAAAATTAAGTGCCTTTTTTAAGCAAAGTCCTGTGCCACACGGGATGACAGGGGTGGGCACTGGCAGTGGGCACACTACAGTCAGTTGAAGTCGGCCTGACACACACTAGCAGCAGGCAAGCAGCTGAAATTACACTAAAGTGTAAAAATTAAATGCCTTTTTATGCAAAGTCCTGTGCCAGCCGGTATGAGTGGTGGACACTGGCAGTGGGCACACTACAGTCAGTGGAAGTCGGCCTGACACACACTAGCAGCAGGCAAGCAGCTGAAATTACACTAAAGTGTAAAAATTAAATGCCTTTTTATGCAAAGTCCTGTGCCAGCCGGTATGAGTGGTGGACACTGGCAGTGGGCACACTACAGTCAGTGGAAGTCAGCCTGACACACACTGGCAGGCAACTAACCTTAGATTAAAGTGTAAAAATTAAGTGCCTTTTTTTAAGCAAAGTCCTGTGCCACACGGGATGACAGGGGTGGGCACTGGCAGTGGGCACACTACAGTCAGTTGAAGTCGGCCTGACACACACTAGCAGCAGGCAAGCAGCTGAAATTACACTAAAGTGTAAAAATTAAATGCCTTTTATGCAAAGTCCTGTGCCAGCCGGTATGAGTGGTGGACACTGGCAGTGGGCACACTACAGTCAGTGGAAGTCAGCCTGACACACACTGGCAGGCAACTAACCTTAGATTAAAGTGTAAAAATTAAGTGCCTTTTTTTAAGCAAAGTCCTGTGCCACACGGGATGACAGGGGTGGGCACTGGCAGTGGGCACACTACAGTCAGTTGAAGTCGGCCTGACACACACTAGCAGCAGGCAAGCAGCTGAAATTACACTAAAGTGTAAAAATTAAATGCCTTTTTATGCAAAGTCCTGTGCCAGCCGGTATGAGTGGTGGACACTGGCAGTGGGCACACTACAGTCAGTGGAAGTCAGCCTGACACACACTGGCAGGCAACTAACCTTAGATTAAAGTGTAAAAATTAAGTGCCTTTTTTAAGCAAAGTCCTGTGCCACACGGGATGACAGGGGTGGGCACTGGCAGTGGGCACACTACAGTCAGTTGAAGTCGGCCTGACACACACTAGCAGCAGGCAAGCAGCTGAAATTACACTAAAGTGTAAAATTAAATGCCTTTTTATGCAAAGTCCTGTGCCAGCCGGTATGAGTGGTGGGCACTGGCAGTGGGCACACTACAGTCAGTGGAAGTCAGCCTGACACACACTGGCAGGCAACTAACCTTAGATTAAAGTGTAAAATTAAATGCCTTTTTTGATGCAAAGTCCTGTGCCACACGGAATGACAGGGGTGGGCACTGGCAGTGGGCACACTACAGTCTGTGGGCCTGCAGCTCCTCACACACAGGCAGGCCAGGCAACTGCAATATGTATATAAAGGAAAAAAAGCAGACTAATGTTGCAGCCCTAAAAGGGCTTTTGGGGTGCTGTCAGGACGCTGTCCTTACAGCAGAGATCAGATGAGTCTTTCAGGACTGGAGTGGACACTGAATTCACTAGCCTAGCTATCGATTTCCCAATTAAATCAGCAGCTACTACACTCTCCTTCCTCTCACTAAGACTGCAGCTTCAGAATGAATCTAAAATGGATGCTGTGCAGGAGGTGGGAGGGTCTGGGAGGGAGGGTATGCTGCTGATTGGCTGGAATGTGTCTGCTGACTGTGAGGTACAGGGTCAAAGTTTGCTCAATGATGATGTATAGGGGGCGGACCGAACATCGCATATGTTCGCCCGGCAGAGGCGAACGCGAACAAGCTATGTTCGCCGGGAACTGTTCGCCGGCGGATAGTTCGGGCCATCTCTAAATGTGGGATCCTCCGACACCTCATATACACATATTATATACAGTGTTATTATCAGGACCCCCCCGTGTCTCCTGTAATGTGCGGATCCTCCGACACCTCATATACACATATTATATACAGTGTTATTATCAGGAACCCCCCGTGTCTTCTGTAATGTGCGGATCCTCCGACACCTCATATACACATATTATATACCCTGTTATTATCAGGGCCCCCCGTGTCTCCTGTAATGTGCGGATCCTCCGACACCTCATATACACATATTATATACAGTGTTATTATCAGGACCCCCCGTGTCTCCTGTAATGTGCGGATCCTCCGACACCTCATATACACATATTATATACAGTGTTATTATCAGGACCCCCGTGTCTCCTGTAATGTGCGGATCCTCCGACACCTCATATACACATATTATATACAGTGTTATTATCAGGACCCCCGTGTCTCCTGTAATGTGCGGATCCTCCGACACCTCATATACACATATTATATACAGTGTTATTATCAGGACCCCCGTGTCTCCTGTAATGTGCGGATCCTCCGACACCTCATATACACATATTATATACAGTGTTATTATCAGGACCCCCGTGTCTCCTGTAATGTGCGGATCCTCCGACACCTCATATACACATATTATATACAGTGTTATTATCAGGACCCCCGTGTCTCCTGTAATGTGCGGATCCTCCGACACCTCATATACACATATTATATACAGTGTTATTATCAGGACCCCCGTGTCTCCTGTAATGTGCGGATCCTCCGACACCTCATATACACATATTATATACAGTGTTATTATCAGGACCCCCGTGTCTCCTGTAATGTGCGGATCCTCCGACACCTCATATACACATATTATATACAGTGTTATTATCAGGACCCCCGTGTCTCCTGTAATGTGCGGATCCTCCGACACCTCATATACACATATTATATACAGTGTTATTATCAGGACCCCCGTGTCTCCTGTAATGTGCGGATCCTCCGACACCTCATATACACATATTATATACAGTGTTATTATCAGGACCCCCGTGTCTCCTGTAATGTGCGGATCCTCCGACACCTCATATACACATATTATATACAGTGTTATTATCAGGACCCCCGTGTCTCCTGTAATGTGCGGATCCTCCGACACCTCATATACACATATTATATACAGTGTTATTATCAGGACCCCCGTGTCTCCTGTAATGTGCGGATCCTCCGACACCTCATATACACATATTATATACAGTGTTATTATCAGGACCCCCGTGTCTCCTGTAATGTGCGGATCCTCCGACACCTCATATACACATATTATATACAGTGTTATTATCAGGACCCCCGTGTCTCCTGTAATGTGCGGATCCTCCGACACCTCATATACACATATTATATACAGTGTTATTATCAGGACCCCCGTGTCTCCTGTAATGTGCGGATCCTCCGACACCTCATATACACATATTATATACAGTGTTATTATCAGGACCCCCGTGTCTCCTGTAATGTGCGGATCCTCCGACACCTCATATACACATATTATATACAGTGTTATTATCAGGACCCCCGTGTCTCCTGTAATGTGCGGATCCTCCGACACCTCATATACACATATTATATACACTGTTATTATCAGGACCCCCGTGTCTCCTGTAATGTGCGGATCCTCCGACACCTCATATACACATATTATATACAGTGTTATTATCAGGACCCCCGTGTCTCCTGTAATGTGCGGATCCTCCGACACCTCATATACACATATTATATACAGTGTTATTATCAGGACCCCCGTGTCTCCTGTAATGTGCGGATCCTCCGACACCTCATATACACATATTATATACAGTGTTATTATCAGGACCCCCGTGTCTCCTGTAATGTGCGGATCCTCCGACACCTCATATACACATATTATATACAGTGTTATTATCAGGACCCCCGTGTCTCCTGTAATGTGCGGATCCTCCGACACCTCATATACACATATTATATACAGTGTTATTATCAGGACCCCCGTGTCTCCTGTAATGTGCGGATCCTCCGACACCTCATATACACATATTATATACAGTGTTATTATCAGGACCCCCGTGTCTCCTGTAATGTGCGGATCCTCCGACACCTCATATACACATATTATATACAGTGTTATTATCAGGACCCCCGTGTCTCCTGTAATGTGCGGATCCTCCGACACCTCATATACACATATTATATACAGTGTTATTATCAGGACCCCCGTGTCTCCTGTAATGTGCGGATCCTCCGACACCTCATATACACATATTATATACAGTGTTATTATCAGGACCCCCGTGTCTCCTGTAATGTGCGGATCCTCCGACACCTCATATACACATATTATATACAGTGTTATTATCAGGACCCCCGTGTCTCCTGTAATGTGCGGATCCTCCGACACCTCATATACACATATTATATACAGTGTTATTATCAGGACCCCCGTGTCTCCTGTAATGTGCGGATCCTCCGACACCTCATATACACATATTATATACACTGTTATTATCAGGACCCCCGTGTCTCCTGTAATGTGCGGATCCTCCGACACCTCATATACACATATTATATACAGTGTTATTATCAGGACCCCCGTGTCTCCTGTAATGTGCGGATCCTCCGACACCTCATATACACATATTATATACAGTGTTATTATCAGGACCCCCGTGTCTCCTGTAATGTGCGGATCCTCCGACACCTCATATACACATATTATATACAGTGTTATTATCAGGACCCCCGTGTCTCCTGTAATGTGCGGATCCTCCGACACCTCATATACACATATTATATACAGTGTTATTATCAGGACCCCCGTGTCTCCTGTAATGTGCGGATCCTCCGACACCTCATATACACATATTATATACAGTGTTATTATCAGGACCCCCGTGTCTCCTGTAATGTGCGGATCCTCCGACACCTCATATACACATATTATATACAGTGTTATTATCAGGACCCCCGTGTCTCCTGTAATGTGCGGATCCTCCGACACCTCATATACACATATTATATACAGTGTTATTATCAGGACCCCCGTGTCTCCTGTAATGTGCGGATCCTCCGACACCTCATATACACATATTATATACAGTGTTATTATCAGGACCCCCGTGTCTCCTGTAATGTGCGGATCCTCCGACACCTCATATACACATATTATATACAGTGTTATTATCAGGACCCCCGTGTCTCCTGTAATGTGCGGATCCTCCGACACCTCATATACACATATTATATACACTGTTATTATCAGGACCCCCGTGTCTCCTGTAATGTGCGGATCCTCCGACACCTCATATACACATATTATATACAGTGTTATTATCAGGACCCCCGTGTCTCCTGTAATGTGCGGATCCTCCGACACCTCATATACACATATTATATACAGTGTTATTATCAGGACCCCCGTGTCTCCTGTAATGTGCGGATCCTCCGACACCTCATATACACATATTATATACAGTGTTATTATCAGGACCCCCGTGTCTCCTGTAATGTGCGGATCCTCCGACACCTCATATACACATATTATATACAGTGTTATTATCAGGACCCCCGTGTCTCCTGTAATGTGCGGATCCTCCGACACCTCATATACACATATTATATACAGTGTTATTATCAGGACCCCCGTGTCTCCTGTAATGTGCGGATCCTCCGACACCTCATATACACATATTATATACACTGTTATTATCAGGACCCCCGTGTCTCCTGTAATGTGCGGATCCTCCGACACCTCATATACACATATTATATACAGTGTTATTATCAGGACCCCCGTGTCTCCTGTAATGTGCGGATCCTCCGACACCTCATATACACATATTATATACAGTGTTATTATCAGGACCCCCGTGTCTCCTGTAATGTGCGGATCCTCCGACACCTCATATACACATATTATATACAGTGTTATTATCAGGACCCCCGTGTCTCCTGTAATGTGCGGATCCTCCGACACCTCATATACACATATTATATACAGTGTTATTATCAGGACCCCCGTGTCTCCTGTAATGTGCGGATCCTCCGACACCTCATATACACATATTATATACAGTGTTATTATCAGGACCCCCGTGTCTCCTGTAATGTGCGGATCCTCCGACACCTCATATACACATATTATATACAGTGTTATTATCAGGACCCCCGTGTCTCCTGTAATGTGCGGATCCTCCGACACCTCATATACACATATTATATACAGTGTTATTATCAGGACCCCCGTGTCTCCTGTAATGTGCGGATCCTCCGACACCTCATATACACATATTATATACAGTGTTATTATCAGGACCCCCGTGTCTCCTGTAATGTGCGGATCCTCCGACACCTCATATACACATATTATATACAGTGTTATTATCAGGACCCCCGTGTCTCCTGTAATGTGCGGATCCTCCGACACCTCATATACACATATTATATACACTGTTATTATCAGGACCCCCGTGTCTCCTGTAATGTGCGGATCCTCCGACACCTCATATACACATATTATATACAGTGTTATTATCAGGACCCCCGTGTCTCCTGTAATGTGCGGATCCTCCGACACCTCATATACACATATTATATACACTGTTATTATCAGGACCCCCGTGTCTCCTGTAATGTGCGGATCCTCCGACACCTCATATACACATATTATATACAGTGTTATTATCAGGACCCCCGTGTCTCCTGTAATGTGCGGATCCTCCGACACCTCATATACACATATTATATACAGTGTTATTATCAGGACCCCCGTGTCTCCTGTAATGTGCGGATCCTCCGACACCTCATATACACATATTATATACAGTGTTATTATCAGGACCCCCGTGTCTCCTGTAATGTGCGGATCCTCCGACACCTCATATACACATATTATATACAGTGTTATTATCAGGACCCCCGTGTCTCCTGTAATGTGCGGATCCTCCGACACCTCATATACACATATTATATACACTGTTATTATCAGGACCCCCGTGTCTCCTGTAATGTGCGGATCCTCCGACACCTCATATACACATATTATATACAGTGTTATTATCAGGACCCCCGTGTCTCCTGTAATGTGCGGATCCTCCGACACCTCATATACACATATTATATACAGTGTTATTATCAGGACCCCCGTGTCTCCTGTAATGTGCGGATCCTCCGACACCTCATATACACATATTATATACAGTGTTATTATCAGGACCCCCGTGTCTCCTGTAATGTGCGGATCCTCCGACACCTCATATACACATATTATATACAGTGTTATTATCAGGACCCCCGTGTCTCCTGTAATGTGCGGATCCTCCGACACCTCATATACACATATTATATACAGTGTTATTATCAGGACCCCCGTGTCTCCTGTAATGTGCGGATCCTCCGACACCTCATATACACATATTATATACAGTGTTATTATCAGGACCCCCGTGTCTCCTGTAATGTGCGGATCCTCCGACACCTCATATACACATATTATATACAGTGTTATTATCAGGACCCCCGTGTCTCCTGTAATGTGCGGATCCTCCGACACCTCATATACACATATTATATACAGTGTTATTATCAGGACCCCCGTGTCTCCTGTAATGTGCGGATCCTCCGACACCTCATATACACATATTATATACAGTGTTATTATCAGGACCCCCGTGTCTCCTGTAATGTGCGGATCCTCCGACACCTCATATACACATATTATATACAGTGTTATTATCAGGACCCCCGTGTCTCCTGTAATGTGCGGATCCTCCGACACCTCATATACACATATTATATACAGTGTTATTATCAGGACCCCCGTGTCTCCTGTAATGTGCGGATCCTCCGACACCTCATATACACATATTATATACAGTGTTATTATCAGGACCCCCGTGTCTCCTGTAATGTGCGGATCCTCCGACACCTCATATACACATATTATATACAGTGTTATTATCAGGACCCCCGTGTCTCCTGTAATGTGCGGATCCTCCGACACCTCATATACACATATTATATACAGTGTTATTATCAGGACCCCCGTGTCTCCTGTAATGTGCGGATCCTCCGACACCTCATATACACATATTATATACAGTGTTATTATCAGGACCCCCGTGTCTCCTGTAATGTGCGGATCCTCCGACACCTCATATACACATATTATATACAGTGTTATTATCAGGACCCCCGTGTCTCCTGTAATGTGCGGATCCTCCGACACCTCATATACACATATTATATACAGTGTTATTATCAGGACCCCCGTGTCTCCTGTAATGTGCGGATCCTCCGACACCTCATATACACATATTATATACAGTGTTATTATCAGGACCCCCGTGTCTCCTGTAATGTGCGGATCCTCCGACACCTCATATACACATATTATATACAGTGTTATTATCAGGACCCCCGTGTCTCCTGTAATGTGCGGATCCTCCGACACCTCATATACACATATTATATACAGTGTTATTATCAGGACCCCCGTGTCTCCTGTAATGTGCGGATCCTCCGACACCTCATATACACATATTATATACAGTGTTATTATCAGGACCCCCGTGTCTCCTGTAATGTGCGGATCCTCCGACACCTCATATACACATATTATATACAGTGTTATTATCAGGACCCCCGTGTCTCCTGTAATGTGCGGATCCTCCGACACCTCATATACACATATTATATACAGTGTTATTATCAGGACCCCCGTGTCTCCTGTAATGTGCGGATCCTCCGACACCTCATATACACATATTATATACAGTGTTATTATCAGGACCCCCGTGTCTCCTGTAATGTGCGGATCCTCCGACACCTCATATACACATATTATATACAGTGTTATTATCAGGACCCCCGTGTCTCCTGTAATGTGCGGATCCTCCGACACCTCATATACACATATTATATACACTGTTATTATCAGGACCCCCGTGTCTCCTGTAATGTGCGGATCCTCCGACACCTCATATACACATATTATATACACTGTTATTATCAGGACCCCCGTGTCTCCTGTAATGTGCGGATCCTCCGACACCTCATATACACATATTATATACAGTGTTATTATCAGGACCCCCGTGTCTCCTGTAATGTGCGGATCCTCCGACACCTCATATACACATATTATATACAGTGTTATTATCAGGACCCCCGTGTCTCCTGTAATGTGCGGATCCTCCGACACCTCATATACACATATTATATACAGTGTTATTATCAGGACCCCCGTGTCTCCTGTAATGTGCGGATCCTCCGACACCTCATATACACATATTATATACAGTGTTATTATCAGGACCCCCGTGTCTCCTGTAATGTGCGGATCCTCCGACACCTCATATACACATATTATATACAGTGTTATTATCAGGACCCCCGTGTCTCCTGTAATGTGCGGATCCTCCGACACCTCATATACACATATTATATACACTGTTATTATCAGGACCCCCGTGTCTCCTGTAATGTGCGGATCCTCCGACACCTCATATACACATATTATATACACTGTTATTATCAGGACCCCCGTGTCTCCTGTAATGTGCGGATCCTCCGACACCTCATATACACATATTATATACACTGTTATTATCAGGACCCCCGTGTCTCCTGTAATGTGCGGATCCTCCGACACCTCATATACACATATTATATACACTGTTATTATCAGGACCCCCGTGTCTCCTGTAATGTGCGGATCCTCCGACACCTCATATACACATATTATATACAGTGTTATTATCAGGACCCCCGTGTCTCCTGTAATGTGCGGATCCTCCGACACCTCATATACACATATTATATACACTGTTATTATCAGGACCCCCGTGTCTCCTGTAATGTGCGGATCCTCCGACACCTCATATACACATATTATATACAGTGTTATTATCAGGACCCCCGTGTCTCCTGTAATGTGCGGATCCTCCGACACCTCATATACACATATTATATACAGTGTTATTATCAGGACCCCCGTGTCTCCTGTAATGTGCGGATCCTCCGACACCTCATATACACATATTATATACAGTGTTATTATCAGGACCCCCGTGTCTCCTGTAATGTGCGGATCCTCCGACACCTCATATACACATATTATATACACTGTTATTATCAGGACCCCCGTGTCTCCTGTAATGTGCGGATCCTCCGACACCTCATATACACATATTATATACAGTGTTATTATCAGGACCCCCGTGTCTCCTGTAATGTGCGGATCCTCCGACACCTCATATACACATATTATATACAGTGTTATTATCAGGACCCCCGTGTCTCCTGTAATGTGCGGATCCTCCGACACCTCATATACACATATTATATACACTGTTATTATCAGGACCCCCGTGTCTCCTGTAATGTGCGGATCCTCCGACACCTCATATACACATATTATATACAGTGTTATTATCAGGACCCCCGTGTCTCCTGTAATGTGCGGATCCTCCGACACCTCATATACACATATTATATACAGTGTTATTATCAGGACCCCCGTGTCTCCTGTAATGTGCGGATCCTCCGACACCTCATATACACATATTATATACAGTGTTATTATCAGGACCCCCGTGTCTCCTGTAATGTGCGGATCCTCCGACACCTCATATACACATATTATATACAGTGTTATTATCAGGACCCCCGTGTCTCCTGTAATGTGCGGATCCTCCGACACCTCATATACACATATTATATACAGTGTTATTATCAGGACCCCCGTGTCTCCTGTAATGTGCGGATCCTCCGACACCTCATATACACATATTATATACAGTGTTATTATCAGGACCCCCGTGTCTCCTGTAATGTGCGGATCCTCCGACACCTCATATACACATATTATATACACTGTTATTATCAGGACCCCCGTGTCTCCTGTAATGTGCGGATCCTCCGACACCTCATATACACATATTATATACAGTGTTATTATCAGGACCCCCGTGTCTCCTGTAATGTGCGGATCCTCCGACACCTCATATACACATATTATATACAGTGTTATTATCAGGACCCCCGTGTCTCCTGTAATGTGCGGATCCTCCGACACCTCATATACACATATTATATACACTGTTATTATCAGGACCCCCGTGTCTCCTGTAATGTGCGGATCCTCCGACACCTCATATACACATATTATATACAGTGTTATTATCAGGACCCCCGTGTCTCCTGTAATGTGCGGATCCTCCGACACCTCATATACACATATTATATACAGTGTTATTATCAGGACCCCCGTGTCTCCTGTAATGTGCGGATCCTCCGACACCTCATATACACATATTATATACAGTGTTATTATCAGGACCCCCGTGTCTCCTGTAATGTGCGGATCCTCCGACACCTCATATACACATATTATATACAGTGTTATTATCAGGACCCCCGTGTCTCCTGTAATGTGCGGATCCTCCGACACCTCATATACACATATTATATACAGTGTTATTATCAGGACCCCCGTGTCTCCTGTAATGTGCGGATCCTCCGACACCTCATATACACATATTATATACAGTGTTATTATCAGGACCCCCGTGTCTCCTGTAATGTGCGGATCCTCCGACACCTCATATACACATATTATATACAGTGTTATTATCAGGACCCCCGTGTCTCCTGTAATGTCGGATCCTCCGACACCTCATATACACATATTATATACAGTGTTATTATCAGGACCCCCGTGTCTCCTGTAATGTGCGGATCCTCCGACACCTCATATACACATATTATATACAGTGTTATTATCAGGACCCCCGTGTCTCCTGTAATGTGCGGATCCTCCGACACCTCATATACACATATTATATACACTGTTATTATCAGGACCCCCGTGTCTCCTGTAATGTGCGGATCCTCCGACACCTCATATACACATATTATATACACTGTTATTATCAGGACCCCCGTGTCTCCTGTAATGTGCGGATCCTCCGACACCTCATATACACATATTATATACACTGTTATTATCAGGACCCCCGTGTCTCCTGTAATGTGCGGATCCTCCGACACCTCATATACACATATTATATACAGTGTTATTATCAGGACCCCCGTGTCTCCTGTAATGTGCGGATCCTCCGACACCTCATATACACATATTATATACAGTGTTATTATCAGGACCCCCGTGTCTCCTGTAATGTGCGGATCCTCCGACACCTCATATACACATATTATATACAGTGTTATTATCAGGACCCCCGTGTCTCCTGTAATGTGCGGATCCTCCGACACCTCATATACACATATTATATACAGTGTTATTATCAGGACCCCCGTGTCTCCTGTAATGTGCGGATCCTCCGACACCTCATATACACATATTATATACACTGTTATTATCAGGACCCCCGTGTCTCCTGTAATGTGCGGATCCTCCGACACCTCATATACACATATTATATACAGTGTTATTATCAGGACCCCCGTGTCTCCTGTAATGTGCGGATCCTCCGACACCTCATATACACATATTATATACACTGTTATTATCAGGACCCCCGTGTCTCCTGTAATGTGCGGATCCTCCGACACCTCATATACACATATTATATACAGTGTTATTATCAGGACCCCCGTGTCTCCTGTAATGTGCGGATCCTCCGACACCTCATATACACATATTATATACACTGTTATTATCAGGACCCCCGTGTCTCCTGTAATGTGCGGATCCTCCGACACCTCATATACACATATTATATACAGTGTTATTATCAGGACCCCCGTGTCTCCTGTAATGTGCGGATCCTCCGACACCTCATATACACATATTATATACAGTGTTATTATCAGGACCCCCGTGTCTCCTGTAATGTGCGGATCCTCCGACACCTCATATACACATATTATATACAGTGTTATTATCAGGACCCCCGTGTCTCCTGTAATGTGCGGATCCTCCGACACCTCATATACACATATTATATACAGTGTTATTATCAGGACCCCCCGTGTCTCCTGTAATGTGCGGATCCTCCGACACCTCATATACACATATTATATACAGTGTTATTATCAGGACCCCCGTGTCTCCTGTAATGTGGGATCCTCCGACACCTCATATACACATATTATATACAGTGTTATTATCAGGACCCCCGTGTCTCCTGTAATGTGCGGATCCTCCGACACCTCATATACACATATTATATACACTGTTATTATCAGGACCCCCGTGTCTCCTGTAATGTGCGGATCCTCCGACACCTCATATACACATATTATATACAGTGTTATTATCAGGACCCCCCGTGTCTCCTGTAATGTGCGGATCCTCCGACACCTCATATACCCATATTATATACAGTGTTATTATCAGGACCCCCCGTGTCTCCTGTAATGTGGGATCCTCCGACACCTCATATACACATATTATATACACTGTTATTATCAGGACCCCCCGTGTCTCCTGTAATGTGGGATCCTCCGACACCTCATATACACATATTATATACAGTGTTATTATCAGGACCCCCCCGTGTCTCCTGTAATGTGGGATCCTCCGACACCTCATATACACATATTATATACCCTGTTATTATCAGGACCCCCCGTGTCTCCTGTAATGTGGGATCCTCCGACACCTCATATACACATATTATATACAGTGTTATTATCAGGACCCCCCGTGTCTCCTGTAATGTGGGATCCTCCGACACCTCATATACACATATTATATACACTGTTATTATCAGGACCCCCCCGTGTCTCCTGTAATGTGGGATCCTCCGACACCTCATATACACATATTATATACAGTGTTATTATCAGGCCCCCGTGTCTCCTGTAATGTGGGATCCTCCGACACCTCATATACACATATTATATACAGTGTTATTATCAGGACCCCCCCGTGTCTCCTGTATTGTGGGATCCTCCGACACCTCATATACACATATTATATACCCTGTTATTATCAGGACCCCCCGTGTCTCCTGTAATGTGGGATCCTCCGACACCTCATATACACATATTATATACAGTGTTATTATCAGGACCCCTCGTGTCTCCTGTAATGTGCGGATCCTCCGACACCTCATATACACATATTATATACAGTGTTATTATCAGGACCCCCGTGTCTCCTGTAATGTGCGGATCCTCCGACACCTCATATACACATATTATATACACTGTTATTATCAGGACCCCCGTGTCTCCTGTAATGTGCGGATCCTCCGACACCTCATATACACATATTATATACAGTGTTATTATCAGGACCCCCGTGTCTCCTGTAATGTGCGGATCCTCCGACACCTCATATACACATATTATATACAGTGTTATTATCAGGACCCCCCGTGTCTCCTGTAATGTGCGGATCCTCCGACACCTCATATACACATATTATATACAGTGTTATTATCAGGACCCCCGTGTCTCCTGTAATGTGCGGATCCTCCGACACCTCATATACACATATTATATACAGTGTTATTATCAGGACCCCCGTGTCTCCTGTAATGTGCGGATCCTCCGACACCTCATATACACATATTATATACAGTGTTATTATCAGGACCCCCGTGTCTCCTGTAATGTGCGGATCCTCCGACACCTCATATACACATATTATATACAGTGTTATTATCAGGACCCCCGTGTCTCCTGTAATGTGCGGATCCTCCGACACCTCATATACACATATTATATACAGTGTTATTATCAGGACCCCCGTGTCTCCTGTAATGTGCGGATCCTCCGACACCTCATATACACATATTATATACAGTGTTATTATCAGGACCCCCGTGTCTCCTGTAATGTGCGGATCCTCCGACACCTCATATACACATATTATATACAGTGTTATTATCAGGACCCCCGTGTCTCCTGTAATGTGCGGATCCTCCGACACCTCATATACACATATTATATACAGTGTTATTATCAGGACCCCCGTGTCTCCTGTAATGTGCGGATCCTCCGACACCTCATATACACATATTATATACAGTGTTATTATCAGGACCCCCGTGTCTCCTGTAAT
>JAKVIS010002066.1:0-26030 GCA_033119425.1 Bufotes viridis
CCATAATACTGGAATGGTACTGTCACTGGACCTACATTTAACAGCCTTGCTGGTCCAGGCAAGCCACATTATCAAACTGATTAGGACCTCAAAGCCATGTGCAAGAAATTTGCCTACTCTGTTTGCCGCCAACAGATTGGATTTCTGTTTCTGAATTATAACAGTCTCTATATACAGGAAGCTGAGCTCCATGGGAAAAAGATGCAAACAATCCAGAGTTCCCTACTATGTAACCCTAGCAATTCCATTGGTGTCAACATTCAGATTACATGTTCTACCATGAAATCTAAAGAACTGGTCGTTACCATTCTGCATTTGACCTGTGATGAAAGTGATAAGAATCCAAAATCATCATAGGAAATCATTGTAGTAAATTATTATGTGAAAAAGTAGCTCTGGTGATTTAAGGTGGCCATGGATGCCAAGCCAGAGTTGTAGCTATGCTTTCTAGCACCCGGGACAAGGATTCAGTACAGCCTCCCTGCCCTACCTCCAAACTTAGTAAATCAGAAAGAGCGCGCTGCACCAAATTTTTTATACTAACCCTTGCCTCTAACTCCACCCAATGCATAACTATACTCACTCAATCCCACTTAGTCCCCTTAGGTTTATGGGTGAATAGCTTAAAACCTAAATTTTAATAATATCCTAACAAATATTTTCACGCCTGTTTTAGTTTGCAACAATTTAGGAGTAGTGAGTGCATGATGGGGGCCGGAACTCCAGCTCCCACACATTTACTATCTTTGATACCTGAAAATAGGTGTAAAAAAGCTGTAAAAACTACTCCAGTCAGTAGTTTTTACTCCAGGAAGATGGACTGCCTAATCCTCCGGCAGTGCAGAGGGGGAACAACGATCAGCATAAAAAACTGGTCTTTGTAAATGACCCTCAATCTGATAAAATCTATCATAGAGTACACTGCAATAAATTAAACTGGCCCTTCCACATCCAGGGTTTTACAGCGTAATGTCCACTGGAATCGGAACAAGGTAGCTTTGGTGAGCAAAATGAAAAAAGACATAAACAGCGGATGGTAATTGTGTCTGTTAAATCCCTAGCAGATCTGACTATCCAATTGGTATAACAGGGTAATCTAGGGCATTGTTTACCCCTTACTACTACAACACAGTACTTTACCATAGTTATGCCCACATTGTGCCCCCTCACAGTAGTTATGGCAACATTGTGCCCCCTCACAGTAGTTATGGCAACATTGTGCCCCCTCACAGTAGTAATGCCCACAGTGTGCCCCTTTCACAGTAGTTATGCCCACACTGTGCCCTCTCATAGTCGTTATGCCCACATTGTACCCCCTTACAGTAGTAATGCCCTAATTGTGCCCCCTCACTGTAGTTCGCCCACATTTTGCTCCCCTCACAGTAGTAATGTCCACATTCTGCCCCTTTCAATAGTGCCCCCTCAAACTCCATTAATAAAGTAAAAAAAAACACAAATACTCACCTGCTTCCCTAATGATTGGGCACATCTGGTGTTCCCCAGCAGCAGTAGGTGCGGTCACACACACAAATAGCACTGCTAGGCTGTGTAGGAGGAGGCTAAGTCCTGGGCCTGCACAGCTTCTCCCTCACAGCACAGCATCATGATGCGTGGACTGTTGGGGAGCGGCACAAGTAAGCTGAACGGTGTAGCAGGGAGCGGATGACTCTCTGCTTCACCATCTAAATCAACTGCCTAGGTACGATGTCAACACTATGCGCCTGGGACATATGCCCCGCTCGCCCCTGGCCAAAGATTTTATCCCTGGGGGTGACACAAAGGCTTGTGACTAGATAAGAGAGAATTTCTTGAAATTAGCTTTGGGTCCAAGTCTAATGAATCAGTCGGCAGATTTGATTTTGGTACTAATTAATTATGTGAACATAACATAGTCTTTGTGAAGTACTTTTAGAATTTTACTTTTTTTATTGCTGCTGTCTCAAGCTGCATTCCTTTAAGAGGACACTTCAATATTTTTTAGCACATAATAACTAGGGTTGTTTCGGGTATCGAAGTTTCGATACCCAATCAATACTTTTAGCCCGGTATCGATACGATACTGGGATTTGCCTTTTATCGATACCAGGCTGTGTTACTGCACAGCCCAGTATCAGAGAACGTGGCTGCGCTGCTCTGGAGGCACACTGGTTGGGAAACACTGAGCTAAGGCACCGCATACAACCACAAAGGTTGCACACTCCTAGGATCAGACCATGCTGGTATGTTACTTACACCCTTGAGAATGCTAATAATAATAATTTCAGTATAAGTGCTGTTCTGATCATAGAACTCACTATTCTTATGAATGTTGAAGGCCCCAGATTATTCTTTGACCAGCAATGATATCTTCACACCCTCATCCTCTTCTGCACTTAATACTATTTGCTTAGGCTTCCCTACAGTATCACATTCTACGCTGTGTGGGTTTGCTGCCCTCTAGTGTAATTCTCTTGTTATTACCACCAATCAGTGAAACCCTACTACTTCTTTTGCCCCCAGAGGCAATCCAAAACGATTCCATGATCTTCAAGCTTAGCAGATACATCTCAAATATATTATGACAATTCCATTTTGTTAGGGATTTTTGTAACAACTGGCGCTGTACATATCCACTTTTATAAACTGCCTCCCTATTGCTTTCTAATGACAGTCACCGGGGCTACTGCGTTTGTCTAGAGGCGATGTTCTGGAGCTAATTAAATGTGTGAATATGAAATCTAGAGAGACTATAGCCTTGACACGGCTTCACTGGTAGCTAAAAACAAATCTGTTTAGTATGCAATCTGGAAGCTGAGTGGAATAAATTCAAGATATTAGCATATGAGGTTTGCAAAAAAACACAAAATTGGAACCAAAATTCACTCTGAAAATATTTGTACAACAACAGAAGCAGTGATAAAAAAAAATACCTGAAGGGGGAAGGGAGGTCTTGAGATAAATAAAGCCTTTGGCTCCAGATGGATGGTAGCTGTGGGGGCTGGGGGAGAGGTTTGGTGCGAGATATTATTCAGAATTCGTCTGCCAAATCTTCTCTCTCAGAGGATAAGAGAACAGCAGATGTTATATTGTTATTCAAAGAGTTGGATTTAGAAGCGATGCGGTTACAGATCTGACAACATCAGTGGAATACAGAGAATTTATTTCATCCCTGAGATGGCTGCAGGAATGAGTCTGAATGTATTAATTACATTCCTGAATTTCACCCAGGAGGTGGATATTTCCGCACTGAGCAACATAGGGGTTCAGCACTGAGGGTGGTTGTGGAAATGAAGCTTCGTGGTCTTCAAGAGTGTGACTAAGATCCATCTAGCCAAGGGACTTTGCACATCTAAACCTATGTTGATCTACAGTCCAACTTTAGGCTTTATTGATCTCAATAACATCTTCAGATGTATGACTGATGTTCTTAATATTCCCTAGGAAGAATTGTCACAGGACAGTTCTGTTGTAGGTCTCCACGAAGCAGGTGCATGCTATAACAAAGCTTGGAATGACTTGTTATGGGACCCTAGGTACTTGCTTTGGACTATTTTTTGGAGGACACAATCCAGTTATGAATAATAATGAAAATATTTTGATAGTTTAAGTTTACAGATGTAGGAAATCTTTATGCTTATAATTCATAGTTTAAAATACTCAATTGTGGTTGAACTAGCCCACCAGAACACTGCAGTATTATCCGGAGGGTATAGTTCTGACACAATTATGGGCACCAAAGGTCCAGCAGAAGACACCCCCATTTGTACACCTCACCTTGATGAATTATTTCAGCCGTGTCTCATCTCTGCAGAGTTGTCACACAGACATCTTAGGTTCCTCACTTTTCCACCATCCTCCTCCTCCTGGTGCACCAATTTTGTTATTCTACTGCTGACCTCAATACTGTGCCCACTGTGCTCCCCAATGCCTCCAACCAAATATTATACTGCCGAAATAACAGTGTTATATAGATAGTCCTCCCTATCTTAATAGTGTTCCCAGACTGCACTTAATAGCAATAGTGTCCCTTACAATAACCCCAAGAATGTTCCCCAAGACTAGGCCCATTAGTAGTAGTGCCCTACATATTGTGTCCAATAATAATAATGTCCACACAGTAGTAACGTAGTAACATAGTATATAAGACCGAAAAAAGACATCTGTCCATCCAGTTCGACCTGTTTCCTACAAGTTGATCCAGAGGAAGGCAAAAAAAAACTGTGAGGCAGAAGCCAATTTTCCCCACTTAAGGGGAAAGAAATTCTTTCCCGACTCCAATCAGGCAATCAGAATAACTCCCTGGATCAATGACCCATCTCTAGTAGCTATAGCCTGTAATATTATTACACTCCAGAAATACATTCAGGCCCCTCTTGAATTCCTTTATTGTACTCACCATCACCACCTCTTCAGGCAGAGAGTTCCATAGTCTCACTGCTCTAACCGTGAAGAATCCTTTTCTATGTTTGTGTACAAACCTTCTTTCCTCCAGACGCAGAGGATGTCCCCTCGTCACAGTCACAGTCCTGGGGAAAAATAGATGATGGGGCAGATCTCTGTACTGACCCCTGATATATTTATACATAGTTATTAGATCTCCCCTCAGTCGTCTTTTTTCTAAAGTGAATAACCCTAATTTTGATAATCTTTCAGGGTACTGTAGATCCCTCATTCCAGTTATTACTTTAGTTGCCCTCCTCTGAACCCTCTCCAGCTCTGCTATGTCTGCCTTGTTCACAGGAGCCCAGAACTGTACACTGTACTTCATGTGTGGTCTGACTAGTGATTTGTAAAGTGGTAGGACTATGTTCTCATCACGGGCATCTATGCCCCTTTTGATGCAACCCATTATCCTATTGGCCCTGGCAGTAGCTGCCTAACACTGGTTTTTGCAGCTTAATTTGCTGTTCATTAAAATTCCTAGATCCTTTTCCATGTCAGTGTTACCGAGTGTTTTACCATTTAGTAAGTACGGGTGACTTGCATTATTCCTTCCCATGTGCATAACTTTACATTAGTCAGTGTTAAACCTCACCTGCTATTTCTCTGCCCAAGCCTCCAATCTATCCAGATCCCTCTGTAGCAGAAAACTGTCCTCTTCAGTGTTAATTACTTTACACAGTTTAGTGTCATCTGCAAAAATAGATATTTTACTGTGCAGGCCTTCTACAAGATCATTAATAAATATATTGAAAAGAATAGGGCCCAATACTGACCCCTGAGGTACTCCACTATTGACAGTGACCCAATCTGAGTATCTACCGTTAATAACCACCCTCTGTTTTCTGTCACTCAGCCAGTTACTTACCCACACACAGACATTTTCTCCCAGTCCGAGCATCCTCATTTTATATACTAACCTTTTATGAGGTACAGTACCCACAGTATCAATTATGTTCCCATAAGGACCCTAGTAGAAGTAAGGCCCTCTGTAGTGCCCCCAGCAGTAACAAGACCCCTCTATAAGGCACCCCTTTAGAGCTCCCAATAGTAATAAGGCAATTCTATAAGACACCCTTATAGCACTCACAATAGTAATAAAGCCCTCTATAGTGTCCCCAGTTATGCAGAACAACTGAACAGTTATAAGAACAACATATATCAACACTGGCAGGAAATAAGATAGTAAAACAAACTCACTGGTGGACGATAGGAACTGAATGCTGAAGGTAACGGAAGGAGGAAATGATCCAGCAATGGAGTGGATGGCAGTTATATGTCATACAGGAACAGTAGAAAGTGGATGAATGACAGTGATAACACAAAAAGAGTAATATTGATTTGATACCATCTAAATTAAAAGCAGAATACCAGCCTGAACAATATAAAACATAGCAACAATAAAACCCAAGCATAGCAAGAAAGACTACAGAAAAAAGTCTATAGCAAGTGTTGTGAAGAGCATGATAGAGATATGCTAAGGATGAGTATTTCACCCGGGTTTTCAGTTTAGCTGGGTGAGATAACGGGAATCCAGAAATGGTGCTGCTTCAGCAGGGCATAGCTTGCTGAAGATGATTTTGTGTAAAGTTGTATGGGCTGGATTTCTTTGGACTGGGAGACAGGTTGGTATTGGGAGTCTCCCAGTACACACCCATAGTCCTCTACAGTTATTCCCTTTAACCTGAGGTGATCGCAGGTGAGTCCAGGGTGGCTGTAATCAATGAGGGATAAACCAGCTCTCAGTGTATGAGCCTGGGGGAGAGGAAGTGACCCTAGAGAGGGAAAGCCTGTGAGGCTTGGTGTGGTCGTCCCAGCCAGGAGGGCTGGGGGACCACGAGGCTGAGTGAAGCCGGATCTCCCTCCTGTTGTGGGACTTATGCCTGGTGAAACGGACGTGCTGAGTTTTAGAGACGGATACCCTATGTGTGAACTGTGCTCTATAAGTGAGTTAGGGAGAAGACCTATGTATTAGGTAGAGCCCAGACGGGCAGGCGTTTATTTTGGTTTATGTTTGTGCTGGTGGTGAAGTGGCAAAATAAACCACCATTTGGACTTTAACCCCGTTGTCTGAGGAGGAATCTGTCATCGCCACCCTGCTTGAGAGAGCGATCCCTTACCCAAGAAAGTCTACAAAAACTACAGATCCCAGAATACACAGAAATACTGTAGAATAGAACTAGATACAATTTTGAAACTACAGAGAACAGAATACAGAAAAAGTACTAAATATCTGAAAGAGAATACATCTAGCAAATGCTATACCTGGCAACCAGAATTGAGTGAGTCTGAAAACTCAAAAATCAGCAACTCCATCCTAATCAACAAGACAAAGCTATGCAATAACCAAACCTTTATTTATTTTGCAAGGCATTTTAGGATAGAGAAAAGCCTACTGCAGTATTCTATGAAGGGGTATCATGACAGTAAATCTAGAGAAATCTGTGCCTCTGATTACTACTTGTCTCCAGTTCTATGAACAAAGATGTACAAAACATAGAGGTAGTCCATGTGGCTTCTTTGGGATCCTTAGAGAGAAGAGACCCAACACAGGTAGGCCCCAACCTTTTGCTAGAACGTCTGCAGTGCTCTCTCCAAGTATTGTTTGCAAATGAGGAGTGTTGACTTGGCCAACAACCACCTTCATAATGGAAACCATATGGATAATTGATATAAGACCTCTCTTTTCCATGTATACCACTTTCTGAGAACCTCCAGAAACATTTACACACATAACCTGGCTCTTCTGTCTTAGTTGGACAGAGAGTAAACAAATAACATAACCTTCTGTCTTGGTTATAGATACCCAGATTCATAATAGGGAGAAAAGGGATGGGGTTACTGCTACAGGGTCTCCTCTTGTCTATATAAGCCAATATCACAGAACCTCTAGAAACATACATATTCAAACATGATACTGGCAGCTTGTCTTACAATGTTGATCTTTTATGAGCTGCAAACTTTAGGTCTAGTGGGCCTTGTGGTCATTCAGTTTTAGCTGAATTTCACAGATTTTTTGTGTGAAGCATGCAGAAGATCAGATATGTGAACTGTTTATTCTCAGGCAACGTGATTCACTCACAAACAGTGGTATCCCAGGGAAAAAAGGGCTGCCTTAATGTAGTTAGTTGCTGGCTTTATGAAAAACATCTGGCATTGAGAAAATAAAAAAGTCATCCACATGATGATCGACTGGACATGAGCATTAATAACACTGATTCCGTCTGTACTGCATCAAGCATTATGTAAGGTTGCAGGGAAAGGTTACATTCTACTTTGCTAAAGGAAAGGAAGGAAGTTGTTCACGCAGAGATGATCTGCAGGTGTCCTGAGCAGGAGGAGATACTCTGCAGGTGTTCCTGGAAGAAGAAATGATTAGTATGACCCAGAAGACCAGACACTTGCACCCCCCACACCATCCTGTTTTTAACTCATTCTAAATATTATCCCTGATGGTCCTTGATTGCTGAATTTCCTAAATTGAATCATCAGTCCCCTCTGTTTTGGTCCTCTATTTTCGAATTATTCAATTCGCTCAACTCTAGGGCCTAGGTAATTAGCTTGTGTCATATGTACATCAGAGAGTTTCATACCATGATTTAAGAAGCATTCACATTGCCCTCATGATGATTGTGAAGTGAGAGCCACTGATGTTAGAGAGTGCATGTCTCAAAAGGAATCTATCAGGTTCTGCAAGATCTATTAAGTACAGTACTACAGGTATAGTACTGCTGCCACAGACCTCAGATCGCTAATATGCAGGCTTGGACTGGCCCACAGGGGTACAAGGGGAATCCCCGTGGGCCCCTGAGCAAGGTGGGCCCCTAGTCTTCCACCCCCTGCACAAGTGGCACATAACACATTAGACTTACTATACTACATACATACATATATTCAAAACTTGTTAGATTACTTATTATATTTGAATGTATCTGTATTGTGGGACCCCTAAATAAATTTTACTGGTGGGCTCTAGGTACCCCAGTCCGACACTGCTAATATATATGCCCATACTCACCCTGTTCCCCTGTTTTGCACTTGCAAACCGGCTGTGGAATACATTGAAAGTGCTGCTAAGTGTGCACACGTAATTGAGAGGACTCCATGATAAGATGTCTCAATGTATTCCAGGACCAGTTTGCATGCACAGAGGGGCGATGCAGCAATTTCCGGAACACTTGGTACCGGATCCGGCATTAATACATTTCAATAACAAATTAATGCCGTAGTGCAGTAGTGTTCCGGGATTTTGGCCGGCATGCTGTGGTATTTTGTCCAGTTAAATACCGTACAAGGGACGGAATGGAAGACATTCTGATGCATACTGAACAGATTACTTTTAATTCAGAATGCACTGGGACAAAACTGATGTTTTTTTCCTGGTATTGAGACTCTTTACCGGATTTCAATACCAGAAAAGAATAACGCTAGTGTGAAAGTACCCTCATAGGGCTTGGGACACCTCACAGATCCCCTTTAAAGAGGACTTGTAACCTCAACTGCTGTTGATTGACATGTCTGTTTTAGTTACTTCTTGTATTAGACGTGTAATAACAATTCTGTTCTTCTGTCTCTATATTGTGCCATTCCTTTATTATTAATGCTAGAAGTTATGAATAAATTACTACCAGGTGTAGTGGATAGGAGTGATAATAGCCCTGATGAAGTGTTGTGTCATGATGTACTTTCCCAGGGCTGTTGCTCCCTGGGAATAGGTGCAGTGGAAATAAAGTACTGAAGAATGAGGCCAGAGTTAAACGTAACAAATACTTTTTTACTAAGTGCAGCGTAGAACGCGAAGCACCAGCAAGCATGTGGAGGCAGGTTGGGTGGTGTTAATTCAGCACTTAGGTGATAGTGGCTTAGTAGTTGCTTGGTGATCGGTGGCTTTGCTGTATTCCCTCAGTGTCTGTAGATGCAGAAGCAAGGCTTCACTTGAGGGAAAATTGAAGTAGTTATCTCTGTGGAGTTTGTAACAGGAGCAGGAGCTCTGCAGTGTACTTCCTCTCCACACTGCAGCTTCTCCCTTTCCTGGCAGAAACAGTAAAATGCATAATACGACAATAAAGAATTTGTAGTACTTCCAGGTCTGGGGTACTACATTACTAGTAGGGCCTGTGTCCCTGCATAGTCTGACCCTGGCAGCACAGATTGGATAGTATCAGACTGTGCAGGGAACTATTCAATCTTTTTGGCACCTTGCTACTGTCTCCTATGTGCTAATGTATATCATATAATGTACTTCATGTCATATCCTAATAATGTGCATATTCCTTCATGTAACTGTTAATGTTCATGCAATTGTCTGGTCCACTAGCAGATGGCGGCAACATTGGCAGAGATAGGATCTCTGGAGAGGAACCTTCTGGTTCCTCCCAGCCCTCTGTAGAGAGGGAGGAGTTTAGTTTGTCAGTGAGTCAGTGTCTAGTCTACCCTCCATAGAGAGAGGTTTTGAGTAGGCCAGCAGAGCACCGTCTGCTCTGCTAGGCCCCAGAGGCTCTGCCTCTGAAGTCTACATGGTTGCATGACCCCTCCTGGGCTTGCATTGCCTCCCAAGCTAACAGAGCTTGAAGCCAGGACAAAAGTTCCTAGGATTACAAGTAAGAGACAGACTACAGACAGCTAAGTTCCAGCAGAAGAGAAAGAGTTTCCTATTTACCCAGCCAAGCATAGCAGAGCTGAGAGAGCTATCGCACAATAGAGCTGAGATTGTTGCAGAAGTGTTTGCCTGCCAGATTAAGCCAATACTGGCTGATGACCAAGATAAAGTTTGGAAACTGTTTGGAATACTGTTTATGCCAAGTAAAGCTGTGTTGAATGTAACTATAAAGTCTGGACTCCATTTATTTTACCTATTCATCATCCAAATTCAACTACCCTTTTTGCACTGCTTTGGACCGCACCACGTCTGGGATCGAACTGTATCCAGGTAGGAACACCGTGACACGTGTATACAACACCTACAGAAACTGTAGGCCACCCTGCACCACACTAGCAATCCTACCCTGGGTACCACCAATACCATCTACAAAGGGGCTCCATGTCCTCGCTGCTTCACGGCAGCTGGCGTCACGATTACTTGCTCTATAAGAAGGACATTTTTCATAGAAACCTCCTAAGGGGCAAGGGATACCCCAGGCGCGGCCAGTGGGCTCGTTGCACCTGCAACTTCATTGTAAACTATTAGAAATTCATTCATCGCATCTACGAGAAATAATAATGGAATGGTACATTATAGAGCAGGGCTGGCCAACCTGCGGCTCTCCAGCTGTTGCAAAACTACAACTCCCAGCATGCCCAGACAGCCTACAGCTATCAGCCTACAGCAGGGCATGGTGAGAATTGTATTTTTACAACAGCTGGAGAGCTGCAGGTTGGCCAGCCCTGTTATAGGGTCATAGAAACAGATGTTTCAGAAGTGTTATTACAAGAGAAATGCCAGAAATAGCTAAAACAGACCAGATAATTGGTATAATTACATTGATAAATCTCTAGCATATAGCTCTAAATCACTGCTTCCTTTCAGACAATATATTACAAAGCTGGCTGCCCACAGCCACCATTAGGGGGAGATCATACAATTTATACAGCTATCTCTGACTGCAGTGGAAGCTCAAATAATGGCTTTGAGCTCCCCTAGTGGCAGCTGTATAGAAATACATTGTTTTCATGTTGGGAAGAGAAAGGCTTCAGTGCTACCCCCCTCCCCCAGGCTCCCTAGCATTTGACTGGTCCACCTCCATTCAAGGTACGCTGCCTATAAGAATTGACTCTGAAAAATTAGTGGATATTAAAACACTGTGAAGATCTGTACTGCTTGGAATTGGAACTACAGTTGCCACTTATTAAAAGGGTTCTACAGGATAAAAAAAACATGGTGACTCTCTTGCGTTTGGTGTGCAGCTCGACCGTATTGAAGTACATGGGATGTGATGGTGTCAAGCAGCTCCTGAAAAGCTCTCATCCTATATATACACTACTGTCAGTGTGGCTGCAATGCTACAAGAAGGTTACATGCCAAGGTCATCATCATGTAGCCATAGTATAATATTGGATTGGTTTTCCACTATTTGCTTCAGGAATATGATTTCAAATTTCCAATAAAAACAGATGCTTTAGTGGTTTATTTTACCCATCTTGCTCTCATGCACCTCACTTCATCCATCCATTGACTTTCTGTCTCCTTCACTTACCCTCTACTTCATTTCTCTTCTCCTTGTCACTTTAAAGTCTATTTTCAGACCTCTTTCCTATACTCTTCCCTTTTCTTCTATAACTTTCCTCAACTTAAGAACGCAGAACCTAACGTTAGATTTCCCCAGAGCCTGAGAGCAGCCAGCTGCAGAGCAACTTCTTGTACTATCAGTTTTTCTTGTGCACACTAATATTTCCTGGTTACTTTTCATTTACCAAGTGACCTCTGTTTCACTTACAGGGGTTGCCCAACTTCAGTTAGTGGCATTTATCATGTAGAGAAGGTGAATATAAGCCACTTACTAATGTATTGTTATTATCCATATTGCTTCCTTTGCTGGCTGGATTCATTTTTCCATCACATTATACACTGCTCGTTTGCATGGTTACAGCCCTGCAATCCATCAGTGGTGGTGGTGCTTACACACTATAGGAAAAAGCGCTAGCCTATGTGCGCTCCCATGGTCCAGGCCACCAGAGAGGCTGATGCTTTTTCCTATAGTGCGCAAGCACGACTACCAGTGATGGATTGCAGGGTGGTCTGTAACCATGGAAACAAACAGTATGTATGATGATGGAAAAATGAATCCAGACAGCAAGGAGGCCATATGGACAATCACAATACATTAGTAACTGCCTTGTAGTAACTTTCTCTACATGATAAATTACATTTGCTGAAGTAAGACAACCCCTTTAAGGCATTATTAGTTTATCTATATTGGTCCTACCCAAGTTTTTAAAATTATGTTGGAATATATATAGGGTCAGATCCCACTACTGGCACCTAAACCACCTGATCATTTTTATCAACCACATATATGGGAGAGGTGGCTGCACATTTGGTTGACCCTCCCCATTGCATTCTATCGGATGTATCAAGCCGGTTGAAAAGCAACCACTTACACGTCAACGAGTGAGCCCCTCACATATGTGTCCACCTGTTTTGTCTAGGTAGGATCACCGAAAACCAACGGTATCCAAAAGGTTTCAACAAAAATTAAGAAAACCCTTGAATACCTGGATTTTTAAACTGATTACTAATAAAATGTGGTCTGATCACGATGAAGGAGAAAACGCAATCTAACTAAACTAATAATGCAGTGTGCTGCAGGAAGAAACATGTTTGTGGTTGTACAAACAATGGGGGTAGTAGTTACATTAGCAGTCTTCTTGCTATGTAATTCCCCTGGGGCTCTGCAGTGATGGGAATTGGTGCGCTTTTCCTCCCTTCAGGGCACCCCCTCGGGTTCTCCTGCCTGATGGTGGTTCAGGGAACCCTTGATGGTGATGAATTGTGAACTGCAAGGCAGCAATGAAGAGGCAGGTTTGCAGTAGAAAAGTTTCTTATTGAAAAATGCAGTTCAAGTAAATCAGGTACAGTTCTCAGCATGTATGGACTGGCAGTTCTTACACAAGTGCAAATTTCACATGTGTTACAGGGCATACAGCTGTAGTCAGCATTAACAGCCACAGTTGTCTCTTTGGAGCAATGTTCCTTACACTGCTCTTCTCTAGCTGACCATCACAAGGAATGGGTGGTGCAAGACTTCTCTTTTTATGCACTTCAGTGTAATGCATCCACTGGGAAGACCCCCAACGTCAGACTAAGTTCTGCATCTTTTGGACAGGTCGCTTTGCTCACACTATAAGTTTCCCACAAATGTCCTCTGCGGGATGTGGACAGATAACCAGTCTGCTCCTTAGGTGTGTTCAGTTACAAAAAAACGTATTCTCCCAGACACGTAGCTATGGACACTCAAAGGTCTTTTTCAGACTGCGATTCTCCACAGGATTTCTCCTCACACTTCCTCCTGGCCTCCGGCATACTCCTGAGACTAATTTTTGGATTTGTATCCACTTTTCTATCTTTCGATTTACCTTTGGCTGGTTTAAATCAGAGCTGGTTTCAGCTAGCTCTGCTCCCATCAGAGTCTAGACTCTGTCTATCCTTAGACTGATCTATCTCTTCCTCCCTATCGGGAGAGGATACAGCTCCAACTAGCATCTGGTTGTTACAGCCTGTTACCTTTGTACTGCCTTTTTATACAGGAAATGCATAAATACACAATAAACTGCATTTTTAATCTTTTTGCAGCATACATATACAAACTGCTTATGAAAGCCTATTTGCAGGGGGACCACTGCCGTTGGACATTGCAATAACACACAAACAGCTGTACTGTTTGTGTCTTTTATAGAGCACCCTGAGTATCCACCATGCAAAGCGGAAAAGTAATTGAATTTAATAACTATAGATACCCCTTTAGCAGATATAATCACCAAATGTTTCTTGTAGTTGCAAATAAGACAGGACATTGAGGAGGAATTTTGGACCATTCTTCCCTGCAAATTATTTTGCGTTCATCTAGGCTTTCATCTAGCCCTCTTCAGTTCCTGCCACTGCATCTTTAAAGAGTTAAAGAGGTTGTGTCACTTCATCAAATTGCATTTATCATGTAGAGAAAGTATACAAGCCACTTTCTAATGTATTGTGATTGTCCATATTGCCTCCTTTGCTGGCTGGATTCATTTTTCCATCACATTATACACTGCTTGTTTCCATGGTTACGATGCCTGCAATACATCAGCAGTGGCCGTGCTTGCACACTATAGGAAAAAGTGCCTCTCTGGTGGCTAGGATCACTGTATTGCACATAGGCTGATGCTTTTTTCTATAGTCTGCAAGCATGGCCACCACTGATGGATTGCAAGGGTGGTCGTAACCATGGAAACAAGCAGTGTATAATATGATGGAGAAATGAATCCAGCCAGCAAGGAAAGCAATATTGATAATAACAATACATTAGTAAGTGGCTTATATTCAATTCCTCTACTTAATAAATGCCATTTGCTGAAGTGACACCTCCTTTAACCCCTTAAGGACCTGTGCCGTATCTCTATGGCGCTGGTGGACGTGACTTAAGGACCAGCTCCCCCCCGATCAGCGGCAAGGGTCCAGCAGTCAATGATAGCCGGACCCCTGTTCAGGGGCGTAACGACTGCATTCGCAGCGTGTGCGACTGCGACCGGGCCTAGCAGTGAAGGGAGCCCGCAGCCCCGCCACAATAATGTGCGGCAGGGCACAGGGAAATGAGCGCTTCCATTGAGCTCATCTCCATAGTCAAATGTATCGCCATCATCAGGACAGCGATACAGATGGCTGTGCTTCGGCCAGGCAGGGGAGGGAGGCATCTCCCTTCCCTGTTCCTCTGATAGGCTGCGGGCCTTGTGCCGGCAGCCTATCAGAGGCCGGTGCAGGCGGGACACAGGCCGGTGCAGGGGGGACACAGGCCGGAAGAGGCCTGCATGGCATCGCTGCCATGGAAGTAAGTATAAGTGTTTATTTTTTTTAATGGAGAGGCACTCACTGGCACATGATGGGGGTGTGTGTGCCATGGAGAGGCACTTGTAACTGGCACATGGGGATATGGAGAGGCACTTGTTACTGGCACATGATTGGGGGGGAGAGGCACTTGTTACTGGCACATGATGGGGGGGCATGGAAAGGCACTTGTTACTGGCACATGGAGGGCATGGAGAGGCACTTGTTACTGGCACATGATTGGGGAGAGGCACTTGTTACTGGCACATGATGGGGGGCATGGAGAGGCACTTGTTACTGGCACATGGGGGGGCATGGCAAGGCACTTGTTACTGGCACAAGATTGGGGGGAGGCACTTGTTACTGGCACATGATTAGGGGGCATGGAGAGGCACTTGTTACTGGCACATGGGGGGCAAGGCAAGGCACTTGTTACTGGCACAAGATTGGGGGGAGGCACTTGTTACTGGCACATGATTTTGGGGGGCATGGAGAGGCACTTGTTACTGGCACATGATTTGAGGGGGGGGGCATGGAGAGGCACCTGTTACTGGCACATGATTGGGGGGGGGGCATGGAGAGGCACCTGTTATTGGTTCATGATGGGGGGCATGGAGAGGCACTTGTTACTGGCACATGATTAGGGGACATCTATGGGGCACTTCTTACTGACACATTATTGGGGGGCACTTCTTACTGGCACATTATTGGGGGGCACTATGGGGGCACTTCTTACTGGCACATTATTGGGGGCACTATAGGGGCACTTCTTACTGGCACATTATTGAGGGGCACTATGGGGGCACTTCTTACTGGCACATTATTGGGGGGCACTGGGGGCTTCTACTGAGGCCACAAAGAAGAGGTATTTAATATGGGGGGCTCTGTGTGGTACTAGTATTATCAGGGGGTTTATCTGTTTCTGCAGTATATTATTGGGGAGCACAGTTTTTGGGGTAGTAGGATGATTTGTCCAAAAGATGGGAGGATTTTTTTTTTTGTCAAACTGCAGAGACGAAAAATGGCTGAGAAATGGTGGTCTGGTCTAAAGGAGAAGATGAGGAAAGAGAACATCTACAGTCGTGGCCAAAAGTTTTTAGAATTACATAAATATTGGAAATTGGAAAAGTTACTGCTTAAGTTTTTATAATAGCAATTTGCATATACTCCAGAATGTTATGAAAAGTGATTAGATGAATTGCATAGTCCTTCCTTGCCATGAAAATTTACTTAATCCCAAAAAAACCTTTCCACTGCATTTCATTCCTGTCATTAAAGGACCTGCTGAGATCATTTCAGTAATCGTCTTGTTAACTCAGGTGAGAATGTTGACGAGCACAAGGCTGGAGATCATTATGTCAGGCTGATTGGGTTAAAATGGCAGACTTGACATGTTAAAAGGAGGGTGATGCTTGAAATCATTGTTCTTCCATTATTAACCATGGAAAGAAACGAGTGCAGCCATCATTGCGTTGCATAAAAATGGCTTCACAGGCAAGGATATTGTGGCTACTAAGGCCTCTTTCACACTTGCGTTGTTAGGATCTGGCGTGCACTTCCGTCGCCGGAAATGCCCGCCGGATCTGTAACAACCCAAGTGACCTGGAAGCATTTGAAGACTGATCAGTCTTCAAAATGCTTTCAGTGTTACTATGGCAGCCAGGACCCTATTAAAGTCCTGGTTGCCATAATAGTAGTGGGGAGCGGGGGAGCAGTATACTTACAGTCCGTGCGGCTCCCGGGGCGCTCCAGAATGACGTCAGATTGCATGATTTATGCACATAGGGCGCCCTGACGTCACTCTGAAGCGCCCTGGGAGCATACTGCTCCCCCGCTCCCCACTACACTTTACCATGGCAGCCGGGACTTTAGCGTCCTGGCTGCCATGGTAACCCTTCAGAAAAAGATAAACGTTGGATCCGGCGATGCGCCTAAACAACGTTTAGCTTAAGGCCGGATCCGGATTAATGCCTTTCAATGGGCATTAATTCCGGATCCGGCCTTGCGGCAAGTGTTCAGGGTTTTTGGCCAGAGCAAAAAGCGCAGTATGCTGCGGTATTTTCTCCGGCCAAAAAACGTTCCGGTCCTGAACTGAAGACATCCTGATGCATCCTGAATGGATTTCTCTCCATTCAGAATGCATGGGGATAAAACTGATCAGGATTTTTCCGGCATAGAGCCCCGACAACGGATCTCTATGCCGGAAAACAAAAACGCAAGTGTGAAAGAGCCCTAAGATTGCACCTCAATCAACAATTTATAGGATCATCAAGAACTTCAAGGAAAGAGGTTCAATTCTTGTTAAGAAGGCTTCAGGGCGTCCAAGAAAGTCCAGCAAGCGCCAGGATCGTCTCCTAAAGAGGATTCAGCTGTGGGATCGGAGTGCCACCAGTGCAGAGCTTTCTCAGGAATGGCAGCAGGCAGGTGTGAGCGCATCTGCACGCACAGTGAGGCAAAGACTTTTGGAAGATGGCCTGGTGTCAAGAAGGGCAGCAAAGAAGCCACTTCTCTCCAAAAAAAACATCAGGGACAGATTGATCTTCTGCAGAAAGTATGGTGAATGGACTGCTGAGGACTAGGGCAAAGTCATATTCTCCGATGAAGCCTCTTTCCGATTCTTTGGGGCATCTGGAAAAAGGCTTGTCCGGAGAAGAAAAGGTGAGTGCTACCATCAGTCCTGTGTCATGCCAACAGTAAAGCATCCTGAGACCATTCATGTGTGGGGTTGCTTCTCATCCAAGGGAGTGGGCTCACTCACAATTTTGCCCCAAAACACAGCCATTAATAAAGAATGGTACCAAAACACCCTCCAACAGCAACTTCTTCCAACAATCAAACAACAATTTGGTGAAGATTCAGAACAATGTATTTTCCAGCACGATGGAGCACCGTGCCATAAGGCAAAAGTGGGGCTGTATTACCCTGTATTTCTGTAGTGATGGGAGAAGGGGGCGTAACCGATGCCGGAGCATTAACCCTTGCACTGCCGCGGTCAGCGCTGACTGCGGCACGTACGGGATCCCGCCGGGTCCAGGGTGGCCATCGGGTCCCCACTCTGCTGTAAAGGGGATCAGACCCCCAAAAGTTGAAGTCCCAGAGTGGGACAAAAAAGAAGGTGAAAAAAAAGTTACAAAAATAAAGTTTTACAAATAATTTCAAGTCCTTTTCCCAAAATAAAGTAAAAAAAAAATTCTAAAAAATAGGGGAAAAAAAAGTTGATATATTAGGTATCGACACGTCCGGATCGACCAGCTCTATAAAAATATTCCATGACATAACCCCTCAGATGAACACTGTCAAAAAATAAAATAAAAATCGTGCAAAATTTTTTTTACATTATAAACAGTGCAACACCAAGCGATAAAAAAGGCATATGGCCCCCAAAATAGTACCAATCTATTCGTCACCTCATCCCACAAAAAATAAGCCCCTATGTAAGACAATCGCCCAAAAATAAAATAAATTATGTCTCTCAGACTACGGAGACACTAAAACATGATTTTTTTTGTTTCAAAAATGATTTTATTGTGGTAAATGTAAAAAAATGTTAAAAAGTGGACATATTAGGTATCGCTGCTTCTGTAACAACCTGCTCTATAAAAATACCAGATGAGCTAACCCCTCAGGTGAACACCATAAAAAAGATAAAATAAGATAAAATAAAAACGGTGTAAAAAAAGCCATTTTTTGTCACCATACATCACAAAAGTGTAATAGCAAGCGATCAAAAAGTCATATGCATCACAAAATAGTGCCAATCAAACCGTCATCTCATCCCACAAAAATAATACCGCCCAAAAAATAAAAAAAACTAAGGCTCTCAGACTATGGAGACACTAAAACATGATTTTTTTGTTTAAAAAATGATATTATTGTTTAAAATGTAAATAAATAAAAAAAGTAAACATATTAGGTATTGCCACATCTGTAACAACCTGCTCTATAAAAATATCAAATGACCTAACCCCTCAGATGAACACTGTAAAAAAAAAACAAAAAAAAAACGGTTTCAAAAAAGCCTTTTTTTTGTCACCTTACATCACAAAAAATGTAATACCAAGCGATCAAAAAGTCATACGCACCCCAAAATCATACGAATGAAACCATCATCTCATCCCACAAAAAAATGAGACTCTACCTAGGACTATTGCCCAAAAACTAAAAAACTATGGCTCTCAGAATATGGAGACACTAAAACATGATTTTTTTAGTTTTAAAAATGTTGTTATTGTGTAAAACTTAAATAAATAAAAAAAGTATACATATTAGGTATTGCCGCGTAAGAACCTGCTGTATAAAAATATCACATGAACTAACCCCTCAGGTGAACACCGTAAAAAAAAATAATAAAAAGTGTGTAAAAAAAAGCCATTTTTTGTCACCTTACATCACAAAAAGTGTAATACCAAGTGATCAAAAAATCACACGCACCCCAAAATTGTACCAATCAAATCATCATCTCATCCCGCAAAAAATCAGACCTTACCTAGGCAGTGGCGGATGCAAAGCCTGGTCTCGGGAGGGGCACTTCCGGTGATCGTTACGCCCCTGCTCCCATCACTACAGGAATAAAGGGTATTACAGCCCCACATACCTCTTACATTAAGTGACGTCTCCTTTGATGTAGATGTTCTCTTTTCTCATCTTCTCCTTTCAGACCTTCAGAACAGACCACCATTTTTCTGCCATTTTTCGTCTCTGCAGTTTGAAAAAAAATATATATCTTAGTTTACTACTTTCCCATCATCCTCCCATCTTCTGGACAAATCATCCTACTACCCCCAATATTGTGCTGCTGTGCTTCCTAATATTATACTGCAGAAACAGATAAACCCCCTGATAATACTAGTACCACACAGAGCCCCCCATATAAAATAACCCTTTTTTGTGGCCTCAGTAGATGCCCCCATAGTGCCCCCCAATAATGTGCCAGTAAGAAGTGTCCCCATAGATGCCCGCTAATAATGTGCCAGTAAGAAATTCCCCCATAGATGCCCCCAATAATGTGCCAGTAACAAGTGCCTCCCCCCCAATCATGTGCCAGTAACAAGTGCCTCCCCCCCAATCATGTGCCAGTAACAGGTGCCTCTCCATGCCCCCCTAATCATGTGCCAGTAACAAGTGCCTCTCCATGCCCCCCCAATCATGTGTCAGTAACATTGTCCCATATAAAAATAAAAAAACACTTATACTTACCTCCATGGCAGCGATGCAATGCAGGCCTCTTCCGGCCTGTGTCCCGCGCTGTACGGCTCAGGCAGTGTGATGACGTCACCACCAACCTCTGATAGGCTGCCAGCACAAGGCCCGCAGCCTATCAGAGGAACAGGGAAGGGAGACACCTCTCTATTCCCTGTCCCGCCGCAGCACAGCGATCTGTATCGCAGTCCTAAGCAATATAGATGCCCCCCCCCGATCCGCCAGTGTACCTAGGACAATCGCCCAAAAAATAAAAAAACTATGGCTCTCAGAATATGGAGACACTAAAACATGATTTTTTTTTGTTTAAAAAATGCTATTATTGTATAAAACTTAAATAAATAAATAAAAATAACTATACATATTAGATATTGCCGCATCTGTAAGAACCTGCTGTATAAAAATATCACAAGACCTAACCCCTCAGATGAACACCGTAAAAAATAATAATAAAAAGTGTGTAAAAAAAGCCATTTTTTGTCACCTTACATCACAAAAAGTGTAATAACAAGCGATCAAAAAGTAACATGCACTCTAAAATTTTACTAATAAAACCTACATAAGACAGTCGCCCAAAAAATAAAAATAAAAATATGGCTTTCAGAATATGGAGACTCTAAAAAAATTATATTTGGTATAGTCGCGTCTGTAACAACCTGCTCTATAAAAATACCACATGATCTAACCTGTAAGATAAAATAAAAACTGTGCCAAAACAGCTATTTTTGTTATCTTGCCTCACAAAAAGTGTAATATAGAGCAACCAAAAATCATATGTACCCTAAAATAATACCAAAAAAACTGCCAGCTTATCCCGTAGTTTCCAAAACGGGGTAATTTTTTGGGAGTTTCTGCTCTAGGGGTGCATTAGGGGGTCTTCAAATGTGACATGGCAACTTAAAATTATCCCAGTGAAATCTGCCCTCCAAAAACCATTTGGCGTTTCTTTCCTTCTGCGCCCTTCCGTGTACCTGTACAGCAGTTTACCACCACATAGGGGGTGTTTCAGTAAACTGCAGAATATAGGTAATAAATATTAAGTTTTGTTTAGCTGTTAACCCTTGCTTTGTTAGCGGACAAAAATGGATTAAAATGGAAAATCTGCCAAAAAAGTGAAATTCTGAAATTACATCTATATTTTCCTTTAATTCTTGTGGAACACCTAAAGTATTACCAAGGTTTGTAAAATCAGTTTTGAATACCTTGAGGGGTGTATTTTCCAAAACAGGGTCACTTTTTTGGAGTTTTCACTCTAGGGGTACATCAGGGGGTCTTCAAATGGGACATGGCAACTTAAACTTTTTCCCAGTGAAATCTGCCTTCCAAAAACCATATGGCTCTCCTTTCCTTCTGCACCCCGTTGTGTGCTCGTACAGCAGTTTACGACCACATATGGGGTGTTTCTGTAAACGAAAGAATCAGGGAAATAAATATTGAGTTTTATTTGGCCGTAAGCCCTTGCTTTGGTACCTGGAAAAAATGGATTAAATTGGAAAATCTGACAAAAAAGTGAAATTCTGAAATTTTATCTACATTTTCCTTTAATTCTTGTGGAACACCTAAAGGGTTAAGAAAGTTTGTACAATCAGTTTTTAATACTTTGAGGGGTGAAGTTTCAAAAATGGGGGCATTTATGGGTGGTTTCTATTATGTAAGCCTCACAAAGTGACTTCAGACCTGAACTGGTCCTTAAAAAGTGGGTTTTGGAAATGTTCTGTAAAATTTCAAGATTTGCTTCTAAACTTTCTAATGTCCCAAAAAAAGAAAATTAATTTACAAAATGATCCAACCATGAAGTAGACATATGGGAAATGTAAAGTAATAACTATTTTAGGAGGTATCACTATCTGTTTTAAAAGCAGAGAAATAGAAATTTTGAAAATTGAGAATTTTTCAAAATTTTGGGTAAATATGGTATTTTTTAAATAAATAAAAATGGAATATTTTCACTCAAATTTACTACTGTCATGAAGTACAATATGTAATTAGAAAACAATCTCAGAATGGCTTGGATAAGTAAAAGCATTTTAAAGTTATCACAACATAAAATGACACATGTCAGATTTGCAAAAAATGGCCTGGTCCTTAAGGTAAAAAATGGCAGGGTCCTTAAGGGGTTGAGGTCAGCAAACAGACTTGGATATTCCAAAACACAAAATTCTTTTTAAACCATTCTATGGATTTACATATGTGCTTTGGGAATCTGGGAATCTGTCTTGTTGCATCACTCAGCATCTCTTCAGCTGTGGGTCATGGACTGCTGCCCTTAGATTCTCCTGTAAAATGCTTCAATGCAAACTTGAATTCATTGTCCCCTCAATGATCTCAGTGCATCCAGGCCCTAAGGCAGTAAAGCACCCCAAACCATGATGCTCCCTCCACCATGCTTCACAGTTGGGATGAGGGTTTGGTGTTGGTGTTCAGTGCTTTGTTAATTCCTGGCAGTTCCAGAGGCTTCAGAATCCTTACATGAGTGATTTATGTAAACTGGACAATTCTATAACAGTTATGCATGAGGGAACTAGTGATGCTCCAGGGGGGAATCCTTCACCACTCTCTGCTCCAGTTTGTGTGGTAATGGATTTTAATGGTTCCCACAGGCCTCAGGGCCTTACAGCTTTGTCATTGGACTCCTTGGTTAAGGTCGCTCAGTATTGATTAATAATACTACTGCTGCTACAATGGACAAGCTGATGGATCTGAGCCACATTTATTCTGCTTATTCACACTTTATGAGAATATTTTCTTCTACTTGTAGTCAAACGGCTGCATAACAGAAATGTTTAATGGTGCAAATGTATGCAAGGCAATGAAAATGATTCAAATAATCCATTATTTAGAACGTTTGCAGAAATTGGCACAAAAACTGCTCAAGGTAAAGGCCTCAGGATGGACAACAACACTGCTACAAATATGATACAAATTTAATATTTCGCTTTCCGGCAGTACCGATTTATACTGAAACTCAAGGAGCAGTTAGCTACTTCCTAAGCAGAGGGCATATTAAGAAGTGGTATGCAGCCCAGCCCAGCCGGTGAGTAGCTTAGCTAGCATATCAGTGGCCTTTGTCAGGTGCGTGGCACTGAAGCTAAACAGACCAGTACTCAGAATTTTGGGGTTATCTAGTCAACAGTGTGAGACAAACTGCAGGGCTGTGCTGTACCCATCCCTCCTACTCATATAACTCTCTATAGACTTGGAAGTAAACTGTTTACATTTCCACCTTTCGCCTTTTCCTTTCCTGCCACATTGAAAAGAACCATGCTAATGATTACATTTGTGCCAGTATCCTGCAGTTCAACATGCCAGTTAAAAATTGTGTAAAAAAAAGAGCATAAGGGGTTCTTAAAATCTCTTCTTAGGCACTTCTTAACTCTTATACTGAGCCGCTGTGAATCCACAAGACCAATTAACTTCTACACAGGCAAAGGACATGTAGCTCTTGCAAACTGTAGAAAAAGATACTCCAGCATCTATCTGTATAAAATATATAGGATGCATTCATGACTTCATGAATACCTCTGAGGAGCCTGTTCAGAAGATGGGAGTGGCAGTGGCTCTGAGGAGATGTTGTTGTATCACTCCCTGGGGTTCGGTGCAGTGAAAGAAAGGTGAGCAGAAGAAACCAGGCAGAGATTATAGAACAAAGAACGTCTTTCATTAATGAGTACAAAAAAAACAACAAATAGCAGCACATCCAGCAACAGTTCATACAAAGTAAAATTTCTCCTCCCAGATAATGTGGTAGGTGGATGACAGTGTGGCAGAAGATGACACTCAGAAGTTTACTAGCTGACAATGTCTCTCTCCTGATTTCCTTCCCTATGGCTTTACTCTGGCACCTGTGGCTGTAGGTGTCCACTGTATGACGCAGGCTTCTAGCTATGCCTGTCTTGAACTGTGGTGATGGTGTCTTGACGTGTTTCCTGTCACCTTGCAGGAGTCTTGATAGCTTGATTGCTTGATCACTCTGCTGACACAATTATGTCATAGTTCACAAATCTTCTGTGTCCTAGGACCTTGCAGTCTCTCTGGGGCAATGATGTCCTCCTAGGTGAGTTGTCTCTAAGGGCCACATGACCTGGAGGAGCTGAATATAGATCACATCCTCATTTTCAACATTCTGAACTCTAAACTTACTAGCTCTCCCTTCCTCTGGCAGGAGGTCGGAACAGCCCACCCCTACTAAGAGGTAAGCAATGGAATGGTAAGTTCCATTTTTGTTGCCAGACACTGCAAATCATAGGCCATCTGCTGGTGAACAAGGTATATAGCACGAAATGTGACATAGCATAAATATTACACAACATTACTTTACAAGCCAATTGTAGTACCCCCAATGGGGGTAAATGCACCATGAACTTGGCTAAGGGATGTGTGTGCCATATGGAAAGTGACCCATCTTGCTGAAAGAAGAAATACTCCATCTGTGATGAGTTAACAGTTTATAGAATTGCCTATAAATGTCCATGTACACGTCTGTGTTCATATTTTCATCAAATAATATTGGACCCACAAGCCACGTACCCATAGCTGTGGACCAAATACCAATTTTGGATCATGAATTAGCTGTTGGTACAGTTTATGTGAATTTTCTCTGTGCCAGGAACTATTTTACTGCAAATTAACATACCCAGTTAGATGAAACCACTTTTCATCGGACACGATGTATCGCAACATCGCCAAATGTCTATGATCATATCCAGAGGCCAATGACATTATACCACATGCACTAATTCACGCCTTTCCTTTAACTCTCGCACAGATGACAGTCAGGTGAAGCGATTTCAGTACATAGGTGACATGGAAAAATTTATACATTGATTTTCATGGGTTTTTCTCAAAATCCTCTCTTGCGTGTCTGCAACAATCGGTGGATGTTTGAAAACGTAGTTGTCTATTTTTTTGCAATCAGCCAGGCAGAGGTGGACTATATACCCCACAGGGAAATTTCCAAGTAGGCCGATGCCCACAGAGCTACCCGAGCCCTCCTCACGGTCGCTGGCCAGGTACATAACGATCATATACTCACAGAATCAATTAATGCTAGGAGCATCAGGTACTTCTGCACCTGGCCAGCCCTGAATTCAACTGTATCACTGTCCTCAGTATGGGGATAGGGCAGTATTTTATGCTCCTACTGTGGTATTTGGTTTTGCTGGGACAGTATTTTGTGCTGCACTATGGTATTACTGGCTCTGCCTACTTGTGCCTTGATTTCAAAGTTATCATATATATACAGCACTCCTAGGTTTCCTTGGTACTGGGTGCACGTCTCCCAGGGATGGTAAAAAGTCCCTGTATTCGTATAGATCCAACGTCTGACAAAAATAAAAATTAAAAATCACAGATTGCATTGGACGTGCTGTCTCCGTTTTTTATTTTTGTCAGACGTTGGATCTATACGAATACTTGTGCCTTGTGTTGGCCCTGAAATATAAAACAATAGATTGAGTATCTCGCTACATGTGTAACTGGATTGTAGCAGGATTCTTTATTAGAGTAGTCCCAGTCCTCCTCTTGTAATGTAATAAAATAACAATGGGTCCGCGCAACATTTTGCACATGGTTCAAAGCACTATTTATAAATGTTCAGTCTTGTGCTGTCTTTCCTTATGTCCTTCCCTATGTCTCAATATTCTGCGTAATGTCTCACAGCCCACGGGATATTCGCTATTCAAATGCCAATATGGTATGCTTCTGCACTCTGCGTTAGTATCCTATAGCCCAAAGCCACTCGTTATTCCAACACCAGAACCTTAACCCCTTCAGGACCCTGCCATTTTTCACCTTAAGGACCAGGACATTTTTTGCAAATCTGACATGTGTCACTTTATGTGGTGATAACTTTAAAACGCTTTTAATTATCCAAGCCATTCTGAGATTTTTTCTCAAC